>ML817317.1:44838-63670 GCA_009831015.1 Picea engelmannii
TAAAGCTCTGAAGGGTGACATGCCAATGGACATATGTTGGGTGGTGTTGTAGCAATATTCTCCCAAATGTAACCATCTGACCCATGCTTTCTGTTGTCCTGCTACGTAGTTTATGAGGTAACCTTCCACCCATTTGTTGACTACCTCAGTCTGACCATCCATCTGAGGGTGATAGCTAGTACTAGGAGTCAATGTCGTACCCACTAATCTGAACAACTCTTGCCAAAACGTACTCATGAATCTGTTGTCCCTGTCACTGATGATGGTTTTGGGTAGGCCGTGTAGTCTGAACACCTCTCTGAAAAATAATTCGGCCACCTGTGCTGCACTGAAGTCTATGGCTATGGGAAAAAAGTGTGTAAACTTCATCAGCCTATCTACCACCACGAAAATGCAATCTTTCCCCTGTGCTCTGGGCAAACCGGTGATGAAATCCATGGATATACTTTCCCACTTGTGCTCTGGAATAGGTAGGGGTTGCAACAGTCCTGCAGGGTGCGTGTGCTCATCTTTGTTTTCTTGGCATGTAGTGCATTCTTTGACATGCTTCATCACATCTTCCTTGAGTCCTTTCCATGCAAACATTTCTCTCACCTGCCTGTATGTCTTACTGATGCCCTGATACCCCGCTACTGGTGAGTTATGACATGCATGCAGGATCTCATCTTTGAGAGCTGATCCAGGAACTAAAAAGATCCAACCTGATCACCTTACACAAGGAGACCCATTAAAACAGAGCTTGCTAGCAATATTTAACAAGATAAAAGTTTATTATTAATAAATTAAAAATATAATATTATTTTGTTAAATTGTAATAAATTAATTTTTTTATTAAAAAATTATAAATAAAAAAATATTATAATATATATATATATATATATATATAATTTAAAAAATAAATTATTTATATAAAAAATAAATTGTGAATATAAAATCTTTAAAAAAATAAAAATATTATTTAAGAAAAATTTATTATGTAAACAAATATTTTGTAAATATTTGAAAGATTTATTGGTTTGAAGATATGAATTAAATAAAAAAAATTGATTAAAAGTATAATACTAAAATTTATAAATAAATAAAATAAATCTCTTCATAGGATACGAAGAGATTTTGATAAATATATAAGAAAATAAAATGAAAAAACACATTAAATTAATTAAATGAAAAATTAATGAACAAAATAAAATAAAAAATGAACAAAATAAAATAATGTAGATAAAACAAAACAATACAAATATTATTTTTTATAAATAAAATATTTTAGAGAGGAAAAATGTGTGTAATTTACTTTTATGATATTGACATTTTGAATTTGTTTTTGTTAAATTTAAAAATAGATACATGATAATCATATATTTATATTATTTTATTGATTTTAAACCCTCATAAATACATGAAAAGAAGTTCGTTCTTATTACAATCTAACTATGATAATTGTATGGAAATAAATGTAGTGTTCTCACAACCTATTAGCGGGAGATATGTAACAAGTGTCATATTAATAATATAATTAAAAAAAACAGAAGTCATATCAATAATACATTTAAAAAAACCCGAATGGAGTGATAATAACGAGATTCAACGAACTTCAAGTGGGGTGGTCAGTTGTCTACACGATAATTTAAGCAATTGTGTCTTTTCACTTGGGCCTTGGCTAGTAGACTTCTCACAAATGGAAGAGAAAGATGGAGACAGATTTGAAAGGGAGAAAATTATTAGGGGTGGTGTTAATTCAAGTAATGGAAGTACGCATATATGATCCAACAACATAAATCATAAGGAACTTAGATGGGATGAAGCCCATGGTGTACTTCCCTAGTATAGTCGGCATTATGATCGAACGATCTCAACCATGGGCTCTGTTATCGGACTAATTGGTAAGTACGGACACAAATAGATTTCCCTAACTTCCACATGAAGTTAAAACAAAACAAGACAGAATACACATTTCGCCTTAAACTTCATTGTCATATAAACCAGTTTAGAGAGGTACAAGTGACATACATTTTAAACAATGCTTGATCCTCGCTAGTGTCATCCTTGTAGCTCATTCTTTGAGTTTGCATAATGGTGAGACTGTGTAAGAAGCACAAACCAACAAAGAGGAAAAACAAAGATATATATATTCCAATGAATTCTATGTATAAGATCAAGGAGTTATACAATAAAAATTAAGACACCTTTATAGGGAAGAAATGTATTGTTGCATCATATTAAATGGAAAGTGGAGAATACAACCCATGCCTTGATGTTTCAAGGCCCCCTTTAGATGGATCTTTGCTCCAACACACACACTTTTTCTCCAATTCCTTTGATGAAGAAGATCCACAATCTGACTTAGAGAACTAAACCAAAGCTCTCAATCATAATATGCATTAGAACCCTTCATGCATATGCAAGTCTTATCCTATTCAACCTTAGCCTTTACCATGAGAGATCCCTATTTATATAGTGTGAAAGAGATATAGATGAGGAGATTAGGATGATCCCACTAACTCATAGAAGTGAGTAAGATCCAAACCGATTGGAGGCCACTTCATCTTCTAGAAGATTCCCTTCTAGAACATTCATGAATTTTGACTTTTCCTTTTCTTAAGCATCGTCGCACCCTATGCACAAGCAACATGGGATGACATCATAGTCCAATTTTAGTGCAGTGTGCAACAATCAGACATTGTCGCACCCCATGCATACAGCCGAGTGTGACGACCTTCCTTGTTATAGTTTCTGAAAGAGGAAAAGAAAACCACTTTTCTCATGGAGAAAGTATCTTTTAATATTTTCATCGAACATGAGCACATGTTTTGAATTGATCACTGAGGTGACCAAAATAATGTGTAACATAATTCCCCCCAACGTATGAATCTAGAACTTATGAGAGATGAAATACTTTGTAGAATGGGTGTGTCGAAAAAAATGAGTGCATCAATCGAGAACTTGCAAAAAATCAAGCGTCTTCATAATAATATGCCATCTTTTAAGGTAGGCATTCCCATGCTCAGACAGCAAGTGACTCTAACAATAAGTTTCAAGTGAGTCATGGCCACTAAACATACACTGTGGATCCATGTCATCATGATTCAGCATAGCCACCAGGAATACACTGTGGATCTATGCTCTAAAAGAATTCAAATTCGAACATAGCCACAAAACATACACAGTGGATCTATGTGTCAGTACAAACTTATGAATACTCCATCACAACCTGGACGAAGATGATGAGATCTAGGGTCTTCTTTTCAATCATCTCTAAGTACGAATCTATCCATGTGATTACATGTGTCGAAGGTGAACATGGTAGAAACCACTTAATTATCGGTCGTTAATGAAAATCGTTAACAAGTGGGAGGGAAATCACCATTGATGTGAATGAATCCCAAGGTACTCTTGTACAATCCAAAGAATGTGAATAAATGAGTTGAAGTCAAACATTCGATGGAATCTTCCAATCAAGGGTCAATGATGTGAACCCACTGTTGAAAGCGAAGAATCCTTCCATTGAGGCATTCAGGCTCTAAGGTACTAAATGATTTCTAGATCTTGTTCTTGGATAATGAGTTGAAGTCTAGAGGAAAAGGATTGTCATAGGAGGGCCTTGATGTATCCCCCATCAATGACACTAAATATGTAATATATTTGAAGTAAATAAGAGTATGAAGTGATTTGGAACTGACTCGGGGAAAGGCCGACATGGTATAAAATTTATAACTGCAGATGGATGATTCGATAGAAGGTTTGTTTAGGTTAAAATTCTCTTGAACATATGAATTACATGACAATTGTCTTGAAAAAATTGACTCAAGGAGGACCGAACATATGAACTTGTGGATGGTCAAAAGATAGACAAATGGATTTCCCAAACCGAATACAATGATGAAGGGGGGTGTCATGTTCAAGAGAGACTATTACTGCCACTAAGACAAATACAGAGACACATTTATTTCCCAATTTTCCCCCACCATTTCTGTTGAGTACCTCTTTGTTTTTACGCAAGATTGAGGAGGATAACATATGCTTTTAAATGTAATCTCATCCTTCAGACGAGTCCCTTAGAGAATGTTTAATGAACCCTAAGAAGGAGTGGTTTGATCCCATATGGGTCTTTCGATGTTTGTTTAATGATTCAAAAGAAAGATAACTCAAGGGTTTTTCATTTTTAGAGAGTCTGAAAAACACTTAAAGAGAACTCCATCAAGTCCTTTTTCGTAAGTTAGTCTGATGAGACTGAAAAAGAGATAACCTACCACTCCTTAGACTTTTTCTTCAAACACTTTTACGAGTGTGGAAAGAACAAGGTCGCTCGACCATCTTTTCATGTTTAAGGATCTTGAAAAGAGCTTAAAGGATACTCCATAAGTTTTGTTTTCCATACTTCCAATGCGAGTTAGAAAAAATGACAAAGGACTACTCGATTACATTCTCATGGTTTCACGAGCGTGAGAAAGAATTAAGAATTTTCTCGGAGTTTTTCCTCAAAAACCCTAAACGGATCTCTACATAAGAAAAATATGCAGAAACAAATAATAAAGGGTGGACCCTTGTTCAAATGTCTCGTCCCTAGAAATTTTAATCTGCAAAAGTCAACACTTTGCCAAGTTGGTTAGATTTTAGGGCATGGCTAAAATATAATAATTATATAATTTTTCAATAAAAAGGTGGTAAAAAACAATAAAATAGGCCCAAAACACCATTTTACCATTTTGTTTACAAATTTACCCAAATAGTGCTCTAAAACCTTTTTTCTCCCCAAATTTCAACTGTCGATTGGGGAGCGTGTGGTGGATCATTTTGCGAATCGTCTTCACCAAACATGTATTCTTCTTCTTCATCATCTTTTCATGGTTTCAAAATTTGTTTTCATTGGTCAAATTTGGGTGTTAGATCGATCTTTTTGGGGCTACCTATGCGTTGAGATTGTCGCATGTCCACTATATTGTGAACTGTGACGATTTTGCATCTTTGCAAGAGGCCCCATAGGTAGGATGTGAGGACATCTCTCTACGTGAAAGCACAGTCCTGTGACGACCATAATAAAAAATTTGAAAAGATAAACTTAAGTAGAAAAAACCCCAGGAATGAAATTTTTATGTTTCTAATATTCTTTTAATGTTCCTTGGAAGGCTTTCCTTTGTCAAGATGCTTGAGTGGCGTGAGCAAGAGAATGAGGAAGAGGATTATTTTTATGGTAATGACTCGAGGATAGTTATGGATCTAAGGAAATGTGGTTTACTAAAAAAATTCAAGATTCAGTGCATGAGAGCCCAGTTGAGGCTGCTAGAGTATCTGATTCACATGTGGGATGTGAACGAACAAGCCTTTCATGTGGGTGTTCATACACTCACAATAGATATAGAGGATGTCTATTTTCTGACAGGGTTGTATCATTGTGGTTCACGGGTATCAATCACAAGAATTAAGGGTGGAGGTGAACCTATGGATTATTATGTTCACCACCATTATGTTCTAGGTACCGAAAAACACAGTGGCAAGGTAGCCATCAGAGATGTCTGGGATTTACCGTTGCAGATCATCCTTTAAAAGATCACTCGCATGGTAGGGATTGAAACTCCCCATATGGATTTGTAAAGACATTTTCAGTATATGATAGAGTGCATGGAACCCAGAGTCTTCAACTGGTGTGAGAGTGTCCTGAAAAGCATGAAAAAATAACTCACAAAGTGTCGAAATGGTCAGTTCAAACAATTTGGATATGGTTCCATTTTGGTGTCCTTCTTTCTGGAGATATTTATTGTCCTACGTCTGAAAGTGGAGTGGGGTATACTCGCTCCAAAGGATCCACTAATGAATAGGTGGGTGGATCTAATGGCTCGACATGGTGTTGTTCCCATCGTCAAGTATGGCGATGTTTTATTCCAATGGCTGAGGAATCAACTACTCATGGTGGAAGACTATGCATATGTTGGGACATATTTCCATGGGGATGTAGATCTATCTCTTCCAATGGATCCTAGTGGGCGGACATAGGTAAGAAGGGAATTTTTGTTTATATAATGTTTTTGATCTTTTAATTATATAAAATGTTTTTTTGTGTTATCTATCCAATACTAATCAAGTTCTCTCAATAATGGAAATGTGGGGCCTTATCGTCCTATGGGATCATCTCCCATCCATAGGTGAGGAGAGAGAGGTGTTGTAGCAGGGGTAGTTGTCGTAGATCTCAAGGCTTTTGAACAGAACTTGAAGGGACTAACCATGAAGTCCTTGATGCCACGATGGATGAACTTCCTAGGAACTATCAATGCCACATAGTGGGCATATCTGCATCTATTGGTCAACCACTTCGTAAATTAGCATGAGTAGTCTCTTGTTACAACGAGAAACATCCTTGATGTTTTTTTTACATGAAGTCATGAGCTTCACATTTTGATATTTTAGTCTTCAGAAATAAACTTTTTTGTAACTTTTATCGTTATAAATATAAAGTTCCTATTAGCTTACTTATTTTTGTAAAAAGTGTGATTGTGTTTATAAATGTCTCAAATGTATGTCTAACACATAATTATCCAATGCATCTTTCAATGTTTTTAGACATCTAGCAATGTGTTGATATTCAATGTAATCAAAATTTATTTCCAATAGGCAAATTCGTAAATATACCCGTAACAAAGTAGGACTTCATATAGAATAAATGTTACTCAATTGTAGTACTAGTAACTATGAATCAATTCGTACAATAAGATGACAAGTTCCAAGTGAAACAAAATCAGTTAACAACTCGATAATTTCATTGTATTCCGCGATATTATTAGTTGCACGAACAAGGAAAACACCATGTAGACAAATCAATTTATCCATAGGTGCATAGATTTCCCAAGCAGCAGACACTAAGTTTGAGTACTAGAACTAGCACCATCAGTGAATACTATATAGGGTAGTGAAGGCATCGCCATATAGAAACCAGGCATAATGCAAGGTAAGCAACTAAAAGGAAGAACCAAAAACGAAAAATCACACAAGAGTATGATACACTAAAAATACACAAGGCAAATGGTTTAAGCATAATACTTCTTCAAGTAAAACCGATTTCTAGGCTCACTCAAAGGAATTCTATCATAATATACTACCTCATAGGCCCCTTTATCCAACACTCATTTCACAATATAAGGACCTCGCCATATGGGCTTGAATTTTCTAGCCCCTAGTAAGTCACGATCTTATTCATAAAGGAGAACCAAATCACCTTCAAAAAATACACATGGTTTGACATGCTTGTCATATTGAGATTTGACACAGTTTTTATGAGTTTCAATGAATAAGGAAACATCACAGTGGGTCTCATCTAATTGCATCAAATACAAAAGGCATTTGTCTTTAGCTGAGGTGTTAGGGAGAAGTTCGACGACTAGTTTCAAAGATGGGATTTCACATTCAATCGAAAAAAATTCTTCAATACCATATACTAAATGGAAAGGTGTTAACCCCATGGAAGACTTAACATATGTTTAATAGGCCGATAATTCCGAGAATATCATCGTGTGTCAACTTGACTTGTGAATTCCTACCATCCGTCAAAGCATAGAAGTGAGAAATTTGTTGATTGCTTCAACCTCGCCATTGGCCTGTGGATAATAAGGGGTTGAGTTTTCATGTCAAAGACCTAACTTCTCGGTAAGTTCAGACATCATGAAATTGTGAAAATGACTACCATGGTCAGTGACGATGGCTTGAGGGACACCAAATCTAGTAACGATATGATTGAGTATGAATAACACTACATTTTTCCCAGTATTATCAAATGTAGGCATCTCCCTGACCCACTTAGTGAAATAATCCATGGCTATGATGATGTATCCATGCCCCCCAGCCGAGTGAGGGTTACATGTCATGAAATGAATGCCATATTAGTGAATGGACCAGTGAAAACTACAGGGTGAAGAGGAGCACGATGAGATCAGATCTTGTTTTTGTAGGTTTGACAAGCGTGGAATTTATGGATGATAGTAATGCAATCCTTAAACAATGAAGGCTAGAAATAGCCAGCACGTAAGATATTTTGGGAAGTGGCATACCCAGACATATGACTGCCACATTCTCTAGAATGACGGTCATTCAAATATTTCCCAGGTTCATCATAGGTGAGACATCGTCGAAATATGGAATCAATACCATGGCGGTAAAGGTTATCACCAAGGATAATGTACTGACAGGCTTGATACCAAATATGACGATGATATGTACTAGAACAATCAGGCCGAAAATTTTGGGTTTGGAGATAAATGATAATATCTCCATACCATATGTCGTAAAAACTGATCAGAAAGAGAGATTCATCAGGTAAGGAATCTGCTGCCATGATTTGTATTTCAGTAGAGGGAAGGTCAGATATAAATTCGGAAAAAAAAGACTTCTTTGACTTAGCGCGTTCAAAATACAAATCAAACTCTTGGAGAATAACTATCCATTTAAATTATTTTCCCCCCAACAATTTTCGAGTAAGGATGTGTTGCATGCAATTGCAATTGGAAATGATTGTGCTTCTACGTAATAAGATGTAGTGATGAAAATGTTGAACAACTTGAACAACTGCCAAGGCCAGTTTCTCCACATGTAAATATTTGGTTTCGCTGGTCGTGAGACTCTGAATCAAATAGTATATAACATGTTCATCATTCAAATCATCCTCTTGGACTAGAACCATAGCAATGGTAGATTCTGAAGCAGCTAAGTACAGGAAATAATCTCGACTATAATCGGGTGGAAACAAAAGTTGTGTACGAGTTAAGGCGAGTTTCAAAGATTCAAAGGCTTTGTTGGTAGTGTCGTCCCATAAAATATCATAACCTTTCTTAAGAAGCCAAGTAAATACTTTCATTAATTCAGCATAATTATGAATGAATCGACGTAAAAAGTTTTCCTTCCCTTGCAAACTTTGGAGTTGGTGTAGTGTTGAAGGAGGAGGTATATTCATAATAGCCTCAACCTTCAGGGGGTCTACTCTAATCCCATGTAAAGACACGATAAAACTAAGAAGTTGTTAGGACTCCACAAAAAAAACACATTTGTGTGGATTCAATCATATGCGATAATAACGACAACGTAATAAAATGGCCCATAGATGTGACGGGTGATATTGACGATGCATAAAATGCGTCGACAGATCTTCTAGATAGCATTGTACAATGTGCTTAATGTCATGAAAAGCATAAGACATAGGGCGTTGAAAAGTCGCACCAACATTTTTAAGACCAAAAGGTAGTTTTCGGTATGAGAAGGTTCCCCAAGGGAAAATAAAAGCAGTCTTATGTTGATCCACATGCAAAATATTGATTTGATTGTAGTCGGAGAAACCGTCCATCAAAGAGAATATTTCACTCTCGACAAGTTCGTCAAAAATATGATCAATGAAAGGGGTTGGATAATTGTCTTTAGGACAATATTTATTTATATCCCTATAATATACACAAACAAGGATTGTTCCTTGTTTCTTGTTAATCAGAACAAGATTGGACACCCAATCAATCAAAGCCACAGGATAGACAAAGCCGAATTTAAGAAGTTTTACAACTTTGAGTTTAATGGAGGAATATTTGCATGGATGTACTGTGGGAAGTCTTTGTCTAACGGTTTTAGCATCCGGGTAAGTCTTAATCTCATGTACAACAATATCAGGATCAACACCAAGAATTTATTCATAAGTCCAGGCAAAAACGTCACAAAATTCTTGGAAAAGGGATTTATAAGTACGAAACTCATCAATAGAGAATGAGGCACTGCTGTGAACATTTTCCATGACTCTGGGCTTAATAAATATATCAAGAGGGACGGTAGGTGAAATATTACCCAAGTTCCCTTCATACAAAACATCGTGTGTTGATTCAAGAACAAAGGAAATAATAACAATGGTAGACAGAGTCGAAATCCATTGGTAAATATCTATGGCCTCAGGTTCCAGGAAGAAAATAGAGCAATGATTCCCATCGTCCCATGGAGTATATTCCATATACATAAATGTCATGATCATCTCATCAGTGGCAACGATCACGTGAAACAGATCAAGAGATGTATCACAGAGAGAAGGAGGAGAAGGAGTCATTGATTGAATAACTTGATAAGCTGATTCTACCAGACTCAAAGGCATTCGGTCATCGTAATGAAGACATTCGTCAGAGCTAGGTATTATCCATGGGTCATAAGAATCATGTGTTTCACTAACAAAATTTGATATCATGTTAATCGAGGCGACAAAAGGAGGAGGAATGTCGAGTGGTGGAATAGGAAACATACCCGATTAACATCAAATATTTTAAAATACCCACGCTGACATTCTCATAATGAGGAGGTGTTTTCGAAATGAAAGGTACGTTGCTAGTACATGAATCAGAATTAAATAAGTCCATTTGATAAACAATAATGACATTTCTTTGGTGTGGGAAATGTAACACATAGAAAAGTGTATAAACAACTGTGCGCATGGAATCAATCCAATTATGGCCAAGTAGAAGGTTGTAATATAGAGGTACATCAAATACCTCAACCTCAACATTGACCTCTTTACCTTCTAACATAATAGACAACGAAGGAAGAACACCATAAGGTTTAAACCCTGTACCATTAAACTCCTTCAAAGTATTGTGTGACTCGATATGGGCAGGAGATCCAATGGATTTCCAACAAGTGACAGACATGACGCAAGTTGAAGCTCCTTCATCAATAACGATTCAACAAATATTCTTATTTTCTACAACAAATTGTATCTAAAATGCTAATTGAGGAGGAAGCCTTGGAATATGAGGTTCCAAGTCAAATATTATCAAACTGGTATCGTTAGGATCAATTACACCAATAGCCTTTAACAACGCCTTCCGTTGAGTAGGACAAATTTGAAGAACTTCAAGAGACGACATCACAGAGGGTGCTTGCGCAAGGTCCTCTACAATATTGTATTTTTGGGCAGCACATGCGTGAGGATTAAATGTCGATTTTCGAACAACACCCTTGGGAGGAGGATGAAGAACTGTATCTAGGCCTGGTCGTTCAATATGAATAAGACCATTTGGAGGTGAAGTTGTTGGAGGAGGTTGAATCAATGGAGGTGGTGAATGATCAACTTTCTCTTGCGAAGGAGAAAAATCTTTGGCTCGAGTTGTAACTGCAACTTCACTCTTCTTGGAGTCACCAGTACACATAAGTACATAAGACATGGTAGAGGGAGAAGGTTGGTCATGAATGACCAATTGGGCCTAGTGTTGAGAAGGAAATGGTTGTGACAATATGGAGGGTGTAGGAGGTGTCTCGGTCCCTTGCAGGAACTTAGTAACCTCAACACGTCGTGGACAATATTTCGTATAATGATCCTCACCATAGATAAAGAAAGGATAACAAGTTTTATGCTTGTCTTTTTCATCAGCAGGATATGTTTTGGGTTTCTCAAATTGTTGATTATTAATTTTTTCCTCCTTATTCTTACCCTTCCCTTTCCTTTTATTTTTATTTTTACCGGTAGGTGTAGATTGAACCGAATTAACTTCAGAGGTTTTACCAGGAGAAGGAGTTGGATTAGGAGTATTTTGTACATTATGCGTAGTAGATTTGGGATTAGCATGACTGGCTTGTTTAGAATGAGCCTCAACATGAAAAGTTCCAATCACACCATCAACAACATGAGAAGCTACTAGAGGTGTTGGGGTAGGATTCGTAGATGGATGAGGAGCATCAGGGATCAAGTCATATAATGTGCCCGTTTGCAAATAAAGGAGATCTGGATATTGAGCATGACTAATTTCATAATCTTCAGTGATGACATGGGAACATCATCAGCTATAGGGCCAATGAGTGATTTGGTAAAACACTCAGCCAATAGTTGATCAAGAAGTGGAACTTTGATTAAGTGTCTTCTCCTCCTCCACTCATGAATATGATTGGAAATGTGAGTAGAAGAGGATTGTTTAAATGAACTCAAAATTTCAGTTCCTGTCTCGTATCATCTTAGTATTTGGTAATGCATTAAGAAAGCCATAGCTAAGGTATTGAATTCATTAAATAATCCTCGTGGTAACTCAATATACCATTTGGTTGCCGAACCAGTAAGAGTTCGTTGGAAAAGACACAATATTATAGATCCATCTGTCAATGAGTTGGACAAACACCAAAGATGGAATTTCATGATGTGATTATTTGGGTCCTCTTCCGATCGACCGTCAAATTTAGTAATGTCTTATGGAAATTCGGCAAGTATGACAGGCCGATAAGGAGAATGTAAAATAGGATCATTCAAAATTCTAGATATATCTAGTAAATCCAAAGTAGCAACAAACAAAAATTGTTTGTTCACTTGAGGAAACTAGTAGTTTTGAGGAGGTAGTCCCACAAGTATACCAATAGGACCATAAGTAGTCTGTATATAGTTAGAAAGTTCTGAAAAATTCCGTGGTGGAAGATTTTGAGTCGAATAGACAACAAGAGTTGGTTTATTAGGTAAGATTCCTTGGAAAGGAGAATTAGAATGAAAATTTTGACCCCAAGTTGGATTCATAGAACCTCGATATAGTTTCCTGAGATTATGGGGTACAAAAGAATTAACTTGAGGATGTTTCCCCCCAAACGGTTGTTGATTCCCTTGGAAAGGAAAATTCTAAGGTTTAGATTGTAATCCATGTATACTTTGTCCATAACTTGGATTATGGCCTCCAATATGAGGTTTCCCCCCAACTTGAGGTTGACCTCCCACAGGAATTTGAAAACCAGAAAAGACAAAATGACTTGTGCCTCCAACTTTATTGGAGCTACTAGGGCCAAGAAAATTATATCCTCTAGGTGAAGGTGGAGGAGGAATGTGAGGCCCATCGGAGAGAACCTGGGTAGGTGTAGGAACAAAACTACTAGCAACATTATAACCAAGAGGAAAAAAAATATTAGACCCTTCGGATGGATTATGGGAAGGATTAGCAATGGAATTATTCAAAGAATTATACCCAGGGGGGAGTGAAGGATTTGATCTAAGAGGAAGTGGTGTTCTAATAGTATCTTGAGTGATAACTATATTTCCAAACGAAACAGGCATAGCTTGGGGGACCATGGTAGAGTTAGCGAGATGGAGAGGAATAATCGAGTGAGAACCAAACAACAATTGGTCTGAAACTATGACACAATTACTAGTTGTGCCTGTAAAATGATCTAAAGGTATTGTATAAGTAGTATAAGTTGCAGGTGTATGTGATGTTGTAGGTTTATTAGGACTCATCCTTAGTTTATCAATATCGTGTCCCAAAGAAGTCCTCCAAAAAGAATGAACATGAATGGAGCTAGGATTAAAAATTCCAGCAATATGAATCAAAGTTCTAAACAACTCACTCTAAAAAAGTGGATCATCTACACCTAACTATGTGTGAGGTCCAGTAGGTATTCCAATATACTCTTCAGAAACAACGTCTCCCAAAGAATTTATCCGAAGAAAATGTGGATCTTGTACAACACTCAATAATGGATTTATAGGAAGTATTGATTCCTCCAAAGGAGTAGAACTTCCAATATCACAGGCTATGTCGTTATTGACTGCTCCTTCAGAAGAACCCTCTTGTGAATTAGAAAGAAAAGGAACAAAATATTATGGATCTTCCCGAGGTATAAATTGAATCCTACATGAATGGCGAGGGTCAATATTGGCCGCACCAAATAAAGAACAAAATAAATCTACGACAAACTAGAGAAACAAACAACACTTACTAATAAAATCTAGAAATCAAACACACAAAAAAACCTTCTTATTTCGAAGTCACCTATTGGTGATGAAATCCAAGGTCACAAAAACAAGACAATAAGGGTCTAGGATAAAGTGGGTGGAAAAGTTACGTTGATGACCTGCTTAACAGACTTACACCCTAGTGCAAGCTCCCACACATAATCGTGGGTATACCCTCCAAGGATCCCGAGTGAGTTTGGCCAACATCAATTCTAGGTACCGTGAATAATTTCACCTCCATAGTCACCTCATGTAAATACCCTAAAGAGATAGACCGCTAAGGTTACCAATTATGACAATGATTCCTAGGGAAACAATCGACAATCCGATCCATGCACAAAGGTAGGGTATCTAAGCCCGAAATCAACTCGAGAAGATCCCCACAGGATTTTCTTCTCAAGTGACCCCCAATAATATGTGCAATCTCTACACTAAGACCAACAAATAAGGGTGAGTAACTCTTTCAGTTCTAATGCGACCTCATGATTGATCCTTGTGTTAGAAGGGCTTCCTAAGAAAAAACGTAGCAAGTGGATTTGAACTCTCCCTATCACAAGATACTATTGTGTGTTTTGATGCTTTGGAGAGTGTGCCTTACAAACTATTCCAAAGTGATATCCTAACTAATGTTGGTGTAGAGAAGTTATAGAAAATAAAAGTTGCTAATAAATTTTAAAACTACGTTGAATTTTAAGGGTTGTTTCTTACTCAAAAGGGAAATAGGAATGAAACTGTTGATGTATTTTACCTTGACCCAATAAAATGAAATAAGATATAATATGCAATCGTTTAATTCAATGAACTCTAATTACAGTAGGAAGAGGTGTCTCTTTTCAGAATACAAAATCTACGAAACACAATTTCTCAATTTTGAATGAAAGGGATTCCAAATAATAAAAAACTACAAAGTTTTCCAATTTCCCTCTTTTTACAAATATTTGAATGTAACAATATTCCTATAAAGACTACTAAAAAGAATAATGACTTTTGTTCTTTCTTTCTCAAATAATATCGAAGATGTAACGAAGAAAATAAAATCCAAGAAAAATAGAACATTCTCAACACTATTCCCAAATCAAATTCACAATGTAGAAAAAAATGAAATGATGAGAAAAACTTTTATCAAATACATTTAAAAAATGTACCTCAATCAATAAAAATCATGAAAGTAAAAACAATCCAAAACTCCAAATAAATCAAGGACTCCTTTTCAAACAAGCACTCTGGACCAAGATCTCAACATTATATCCTTCTAACAAAAAACAAAAAAAACTTTCAAAGTTTACAAATAAGACTTTCAATTTCCAAAAATCAATCATTCACTAGTGTCATAGGTTCATCCTAGGAAGTAGAGGAAAAACTGGGTAGAGAAAAGTAAAATGGCTATCACCGAACAATTCCTACATGAATCGTCGCAGGTTGCAGAGGAGCACAGTGTGGTGAAATAGGATCATCGCATGTTTTCAATAAGGTATAGTGCGACGTCGTCACACTGGTATGCACCAGTAGAGTGTGATGTCATAGGATCATCATGGGTTGTCAGTAGGAGACAGCGTGACGATCTCTGAAAATAAAGAAAAATGGGAAGAAAGAAAAAACTTCTCACTGAACCTTCAGACCGAGGGAGTCAAGATGGATCACCCACAAACTAAGAGAATGAAATTTAACCAAAAGAAGGAAGGCTAAAATAAAATAAGAGGCAAAAAAAATAAAAAATCTATATCTGTAGTATGGTCGATAATTTTGTTATCGGACAGGAAGTTAGAACAAAACAAGACATAATACACACTTCACCTTAAACTTCATTGTCATATAAACTAGTTTAGAGAGGTACAAGTGACATACCTTTTAAATGATGCTTGATCCTCGCTACTATCATCCTTGTAGCTCCTTCTTTGAGTTTGCAGAATGGTGAGCCTGTCTAAGAAGCACAAACCAACAAAGAGGGAAAACAAAGAGATATATTCCAATGAATTCTATGTATAATATCAAGTATTTATACAATAAAAGTTAAGACACCTTTATATGGAAGAAATGTATTGCTGCATCATATTAAATGGAAAGTGGAGAATACAACCCATGCCTTGATGTTTCAAGGTCCCCTTTCTATGTCTCCCTTGCTCCAAAACACACACTTTTTCTCCAATGTATTTGATGAAGAAGATCCACAATATGATTTAGAGAACTAAATCAAAGCTCTCAAGCATAATCTGTAGTAGAACCCTTCATGCATATGCAAGTCTTAGCATATTCAACCTTAGCATTTTCAATGAGAGATCCCTATTTATATAGTGTGAAAGAGAGATGGATGAGGATATTAGGATGATCCCACTAAATCGGAGAAGCGAGTAATATCAAAACCGATCAGAGGCCACCTCATATTCTAGAAGATTCCCTTCTAGAACATTCATGAATTTTGACTTTTCCTTTTCTTAAGAATCATCGCACCCTATGCACAAGCATCATGTGATGACGTTGTTGTCCATTTTTAGTGAAGAGTGCAATGATTAGGCATCGTCGCACCCCATGCATACAACAGGGTGTGACAACCTTCCTTGTTATATTTTTTGAAATAGGAAAAGAACACCACTTTTCTCATGGATAAAGTCTCTTTTAATATTTTCAGGGAACATGAGCACATGTTTTCAGTTGATCACCAAGGTGACCAAAATAATGTGTAACAGGCTTGTGTGAGAAGGACCCAATTAGTTAATCATGGTATAAAGTGGAGCTAAGGATGCATTCTGATGTGGAGGATAAGATATATCAATTCATGAAGGTGGCCAGGGGGAAAACACAACATCACATCTAACATAGATCATAATTTCTTTAGAGTATCAGATGTTTACTTGAGAAATCAGTGGTACCTCAATGAAGCAAGAAAGGTGGTGAATTGGGCGATCCCCTTCAACCTGGGTTGCTTCATTCCATTGGTGAAGGAAATCTGTAGTTGGGACTGTGATACCTCTTGGGGGGGTAACCTCAAACAACATTCTTCTTTGAGTGGGTGGTTAAGGACAAGAATCAAGTTGTGGAAAAGAAGCATGGACCCTAGTCATAGAAAGGGCCCTATGCCAAATATGGAAGAAAGCATAATCGAGGGGTCAAGGGAAGGCCTTCTCCAGGTAATCCAAGGATGCACACTAGGGAAGAAAAAGTTGTCGAGGAAGCTAGTTATTGCTTCCACAACCGTTTATCAACAATGGAAAAAGGGTGATGACTGATATCCAAGAGGAGGGAAATAATAGATGAGGAAATCCTTTTATAAGACAAGGAATGGGTCTCTAAACTAGGACAAACTATATCTAGAGAGACAAAGTATTTTCATTGTGGATACCTACTCACTCACCAAAGCTATGGTATCCTAGGATATAGTGCATTAATATTTGGAAAATATATCCACTCCACATGTAGTGCGGGTCCTTCAGGATAAATTAGATCTTTTTACAAAGCCCAATTTGGCATCCATTTCCATGAAAGGGAGCCAAGAGACTAAAAAGATAAGCTAGTGCAACTTGAGAATAGAGTTAGCAAGGAACAGAATAGGGATATACCCATTGTGGTTGATGAGGATCAATTGGACCTGAGCTTGTGCCACAATGAAAGACTCGACAAGGGAGAAATGACGATAACCCACTACTACATATTGAAAAATTTGCGATGACCACTTGCGACGAAAGTACTCTTTCGTCGCAACATGCAAGAAAAAAAGTTCTTTTTTTCTAAATCTACCCCGTGTTGATCGCAATCTCGGTGCCTACAGTTTGACTGAAATTTAATGGTCAATGTTCATCGCATAAGCGACGACCTTAGATTGGTCGTCGCATAAGCGACGATAGTTGTTAAGAACCAAACATCAATATAGCATAGAAAAACCTCAGGAAAAGTACTCGACACCTTGAAAAAGAAATAATTTCAGATAATAAGCCTCTTCGAGGGGGAAACCTCCTTTTACCCCACTTAAATGTTCAAGTACAAGATGATTTAAAATGAAAATGTCTCCTTCGTATATATAGGAGACTAGGAGGTATAATTACAACTAATGGCCTAAAGTCGACATAAATAAAATAACATTACTAATATAATATGACCCAATTAAGGGGTAATGATCCAATATTAGGGATTAACATGCCCCTCCCATTGAGACAAGTGTTGTCTGCAATGATTGAGTAACTTTGGATGCTTCTGTATAAAAGACTCATCTTCCCAAGTGGAATCTTCAACCGGTAGTTTCCTCTGTTTAATGAGATACTCTGAAATGGATCTATTCCTCAGCTGGCAAATTCTTGTCTCAGTGATGGATTCAGGATCCAATATGATTTTTCCTTCCTCATAAAGTTATGGCAATATAGTTTGAACTAGGATCTTGTCACCTATAACCTTCTTTAAGCATGAAACATGGAAAACTAGGTGTACTCGTGAACATGTCGGTAGCTCCAATTTGTATGCCATAGTACCAATCTTTTGCAACACCTTATAAGGTCCATAGTACTTTGGTGATAATTTATTATCCTTCTTGGCTTGCTTGAGGGACATCTATTTGTATGGTTGTAGTCTTAAAAACACCCAATCCCCTACTTCAAAACTTCTTTCACTACGATGTTGATCTGCTTGTTGTTTCATGCGATTCTGTGCCATGGTTAGGTTGTCCATTAAGATTTGGATAATTTCTTGTTGATTCTCGATGTGATCTTCCACTGCTTGAACCTTAGATTTTTATTTTAGAGGAGAAGTTATGGAAGGAGGGTGATATCCATAAAGTTCCAAAAATGGTGTCATTTTTGTTGCAGTATGAAAGAAAGTGTTATACCACCATTCTACCAAGGTTAACCATTTGAACCATTTTGCTTGTTTATTAGAGACAAAGAAACGAAGGTATCCTTCTAGACATTTGTTCACTATCTCGGTTTGTCCATCAGATTGAGGATGATAGGATGAGCTATGAGCCAATTGAGTACCCAAACAAGAAAATAATTTTGTCCAAAACTGTCCAGTGAAGATGGGATCTTTGTCACTTACAATAATCTTTGGGCTGCCATGTAGCTTTTGAACTGTCTCCATGAATGTGGTGGCAACTGTACTAGCTTTGAAGGGATGAGAGAGTGCACAAAAGTGTGCATACTTGGTCAG
>ML817317.1:108036-122976 GCA_009831015.1 Picea engelmannii
ACATCAAAACATAGACAATTGAGTAGCTTCTAGTAGAGCATTTTCCTTGTATTCACATTCCCACAAGGAGCCTTGTAGCATGATGGCTTATTTTGACAACATATCCTATTTTTTATTAAAATCCATGTAGATATGGAAAAATGTGGCCTCTTCGAACAAAGATTTTTTCTCCAAGCATAGTGCCATGATTGGCTCCAAGACCAAATATGTAATATTAATTTTTTCATTATCCCAATCCATCAACAACTTAAAATATCTAAGAACTTGCAAAAACCTAATATTTTTTTCAAGTGCCACTTTCATCAACATCTAGAGGGTGTAGAATTCAACCATGTTATTTGCTCCCAGTCCTGCTCCATATTTTAAGGAGAAGAAGTGGTAATGATCTAAAAAGAGTATGAATCCATCCCCACACATTTTTGGAGAGCCTTGATAAAATCCATCAAAGAAGTCCCAAGGCTTTGTGAAATCAATATGGGGCTCATGCAATACCCTTTGGGATTTAATATTAATATTAATATCAATATTAATATCAAAATTGATGCCCAATTTTTTTAATTTTTTTTCTTAATAAATTTTGGTCATCGCATATCGGATGACAAATTTTATTGATGCGATGATTTTTCTATATAAACATCGAAAAGCTGTCGTCGCCTATGCGACGACAATTTCTATTGATGTGACAATTTTTCTATATAAACAACGAAAATATGTCATCGCCTATGCGACGACAGATTCTATTGATGCAACGATTTTTCTATATAAACAACAGAAAGTTGTCTTCGAATAGGCGACGACAACTTCTATTGATGCGCTGGTTTAGCTACATAAATAACAAAAAGTTGTTGTCTAATACGCGACGACAACTTCTATTGATGCGACGATTCAACTATATAAACAACGAAAAGTGGCAACGAATATGCGACGACAACTTCTATTGTTGCGTCAGCTTAGCTACATAAACAACAAAAAGTTGTCGTCGAATATTCGACAATGACTTCTATTAATGCATCGGTTTAACTATAAAAGTTGTTGTCACAATTTAGACGAAACGTTGGTTTGAGATTGTTTTCCTATATCGTCGCTTGTGCGACATTTGATCAAGTTCGTCGCAAATGCCACGTCACCTAAACCAATGTTTCAGAGACTCCAAATTCATCACCATATCAATGACATAACATCACAATAGAGTTGAAACAACTGTTGCAAAATGGGCCAAATATGCTAGTGACCTATAGAAGGTAGGACTTGACCTTGGGTTACCCTCATCTCCCTACCAGTCATTGAATGTATGAAAAGTCTTGTCTTTTTTTCCTTTTTTCTTTGATAAGGAGAATAGTGATCCTCGATTTTAAATTGAATATTTTTATTACTAATTTGGTTTTCAAGACTTGTATGACCCATCTAAATTTTGGTGAAGCCTTAGTCTAGGGGCTCAAGACAAAAATAAAAAATCTAGAATTCTAAGGTAAAAGTTTGGTTTCATTTTTGGAAGATTCCCCAGAATCCTAATTGTAATATCTTGTAAAATTTTAATAGAAATCAATATTACTTTTTTTGATTAGAAAAAAAATATTAACAATTTATTTTAAAAAATTAATCTATTACATAATTATTAAAAATAATTAATAAATATCAAATTTGAATCTTCTATGGTTTTCAATGTGACCATTAAGAATTGGAGATTCTCTTTTTGAGGGTTTTTCTCTGCCTTTCTTCTACAATAGGTCATAACCTTATCCAATGCCACCCCAGGGGGTCAGATCCCCCTCCCCCACTCTCTCCATGTAGTAATAAGTCAGGATTTGGTCCCTCTCAGTTAGATCCCCTAAACCAAGCCTCCACAAGCAATGGTAATCCTAGAGCCACAACTCCCTTCCTTGAAGAGTCCATGCCATATGTGAAACCACCCTATATAGGTAGCATGTAGTGGAAACCTAGCCACTACATCTTGAAAGATGAGGATATGCCTAAATAGAAAATATTCTCACAACACTTGGGTGGATATGTAGAACACACACCATAATCGATAAGTTTTTGGGTATTTGGACAACTAAGAGAGATCCAGTTTCCTAGATAAAATCTTGTGGAATCCCACCTATCATATTGATCTAAATCTAGATTCTAAGGGTTTCCTTACTGTTATCTTTGAAAACCCTCAAGAATGAGAGTGGATTTCTTAGGGTGTCCCATACTTGTTTTGTTCCGTTGGTCTGCATCTTCATTGTTGGAAGGAAACATTAAACCCAGAAAAAGAGGATTTATCTTTCTCCTCTATCTGGGTCCATATTTAATCTCTCCCATATGAATACTGGGAGGAAGATATCCTAGAAGGAACATGTAATACCCTAGGGAATTTTTTGAAGTCCTCAAACACTACCAAACAAGGGAGATACACATATTATGCCTTAGTATGCATTTATATGAATGTCTTAGTTCCCATCCCAGACTCAATCTGCCTATCCTTCCAATATGTTGAATGGATCCAAACCCTAAACTATGAGTTTATCCCTTTCTATTGTCATCATTGTTGGAGTTACTTCACACATGCATAGGATTTATTTTTCTTATGTTTATTAGTCATTATTCAATATCTTGTATTTTAGGGAGAATATTCCTCTAGGATAATATTCTCTTCAGTTCACACTTCAGTTTGATCAGTTCAGTGGAGTCTAGATGCCACATTGGTATTATCAGCATGTAGCATTGGGATCATCACCAGCTAATGCACATTGTCCTTGGGATCATCACTAGACTAGTGCATTACTCATGATTCTCTGATCTCCTCCTCACTTCACTCGGTTTCAGTCAGTTAACTGAAGTCTCATAGGCTAGTTAACTAAGCCATGTGGCAGTTCACTACTGTAACTTCCCTAGAGACTAGACTAGGTGTAAATTTACTCTCGTAACTATTGGTGTGTCTAGATCACTCTATACCACCACTATGTCACATTTCCTTATCCTCCAGTGTGCATTGGTTGATTTATATAGAGTATATCATGTGTAAATTATCTGTCATTCATTTGGTTAATGAGAATTCTTCCATTCTTTATCTCTTGCTTCTATTTTCTCATATTTTCTATTCAACTGTGTATGTCAATTCCTTGATAGATATATTCTATGAAGGTTCAACAAATTTACATGGTATCAGAGCTGACAAAATGCTAGGGGAAAGGAACACCAAATTATTTTTGCAGGTACCGAATATTGAAGACAATGGAAAAATGGAATTGCCAAAAGAATTCATTCTTACACATTACAATTTCTTTGCATGGAAGGAGTATATGATAATTCATAGTTTAAGTAGAGGATTTTACAAGTTAACCATGAACACAGAGACAAAACTAACATGAGCCATAGAAAAATCCAAGTATCTAAATCGAATGGATAAAGCATTCGGAACAATTTGCATTCTCATTTCTTTTGAACTCCTCTTTCACATATCCTCCTGTAAAAACCCCAATGAATATTGGACCACCATGGAAGGGATTTTTGGAAAATAGGACTAGATGAGGGGGAAGATGCTAGAGGTGAAATTTCTCACATTGGATCCAAAAATCTTCGATAATCTCCAATATTTCTTTACCAAATATAAGGATTTGTTGTTACAACTCAAGGCTTGTGGGGTTGATAAATATGAGGAGAAACAAATGGTTCTCACCATTCTCTCCAAAATTGGTCCAAAATACTCAGTGTTTGTATCCACATTTCATTCAGTTAGGTGTTCATCTAGATCTACCTGGATGATGTCGTCTCTTGAGGCCTTTATCGAGTCTCTGAAATAAGAGAAAAAAAAGATCATCAATATGTGAAAAATCAAAGGCCCAAAGGCCCATACACTTACTTTGAAATATGGCAGTGGTCATCAATATCATAAATCTAAATAAAAATACAAAAGGAAAGAACATGCAAATCCAAAGAAGGAAGGGTACTCAAATCCCTTCAACGATGCTTTCGGATCCAAATGTGGAAAGGGAAGAAAAGGAGAGAAATGAACTTACTACCATAAAGGATTCCATCTAGAATCTGCATGTATGTAGAAATAGATAGATCTAATGATCCAAATACTTCAGCAAAAAAACCTTGGAGATCACATCCCTAAGGGTGCCAAGAATAAGAAGCCAGAAGATTGGAATCCCAAGAAAGGGAATTCTAGCCATGCTTTGATTTCCATCAAATCCTCTCTTGATGCTTGGATCGTATATTGAGGTGCATCAAACCACATGGATGCCACAAATGAAATTTATTATTCATTGGATGCATGCAAATGTCCTCCTATTATGATGGGGGGAAACTCTCCAATCGAGTTCACCGACAAAGGAAGAATTGAACTCACAAATAGAAGTTTCGAGAATGTGTTGCATGTTCCCAAACTTTCCATCTTGAATCTTGTCTCTATGTATCAAATGAAAAACTATGGCACCAGAAAGAGAGTCATATTCACACTTTTGGATATCTATGATATGCAAAACAATTACAGGGTTGCTACTGGTGAGGTAAATCATCAATCTAGACTCTACACATTTTTTGAATTTATTGAACCAAATTATGCATTACTTCTTACCCATGCTGATGAAAGTAGTAGGAAATGGCACAAAAGGTTTGGGAATTTCAATTTCATATATATGAAAAAATTTATCAAGAAGGGAATGGTTGATGTCCTACTCAACATCCATTTCTCCAAAGGAATTTGTGATGGATGTGTTCTTGGAAAACACCCTCAAGATGAATTCGACAAAGGAAAGAATCAGAAGGCTTCCTTTCCTTTAGATTTGATCCATAGTGACCTCACAAGTCTTTTTACGCATACATCAATTAATAAAGAAATGTAGGTGCTCAATTTTGTTGATGATTTTCCATGCTTCATATGGATTTACTTTCTCAGGAAAAAATCAGAGGTCTTTCAACACCTCAAATATTTTAAAGCCCTTGTTGAGACACAGTCATGAAAGAAAAACAAAGTTATCTAAACAAATAACAGGGGAGATTATGTCAACCATGAGATACATACTCTTTTTCATGAGGTAGATATTCAGTTGCAACACATAGCTCCCTATAATCCGTAGCAAAGTAGATTTGTTGAGCAGAAAAATAGATCTCTAAAAGAGATGGCATCTTGCATGCTACATGCAATGTCACCTCCACAAATATTATGGGATGAAGCGCTTAATTTTGAAACCTACATCCAAAAAATATCTCCCCATAGAAATGTCAAGGATAAGACCCCTTACGAGACTTGAAGCGGTCTCAAACTGAAAGTGATCTACTTCCACATTTTTAGTTCACGCGCATGGGCCAAGATTCCCTCTGAGAAGAGGAAGGAACTTGATCCACAGAGCACATAGTGTATCTTTGTTGGATACCCCGACAATGTCAAGGGATACAAACTCATTGATATTTCCTCAGACTGACTCATCATTGAGTGTATTTTCAAACTTGAGGAAAGAGTCTCACATGTACCTCTACAGCCACATGCAGACACTTTTGTTCTTCCACCTATCAGAGATGATGAGCATGCACATGCCGACTCTTCTTCATATGAGATTTCTGATTCAAAGAATTCATATGATACAGATACAGATTCATTACAGTCAGATGTAGATTCAGTGCATCGATATGCAGATGTATTGCCGGAGAAGAGGCCCAAGTGGGCCTAAACTACTCTTCAGTATGCAGGAGATCTTGTTGGGGATCTAGCTAATATTAGGAGGAATCGATATGATTTTGAGGATCCTCTTATTTCACCCACTTCCACTGAACCATTTCCACCTAGACATAATTTATTGGTTCAATCTTCATATCCACAGTCTTATGGTGAGGCTACTAGAAATCTCTTTTGGGAATCTGACATGCAAGAGGAGTAAAACTCCCTCCTTGAGAACCAGACTTGGCATCTCGTTCCCCTTCCTTCTGGAAGGAAACTTGTTAGGTGAATATGGGTCTACAATAGAAACAAAAAAATGGATGGACATATTAGGAGATATAAAGCGAGGCTAGTTTCAAAAGGCCTTCAACAAGTGCATGGCATTGACTATGATGAGACCTTCCCTTCAGTAGTGAAGATGGATTCCATACGTTTGGAAATTTCGATTGTAGAAACCAAGGGATGGTAATTCCATCAAATGGACGCGAAGAATGCATTTATTCACGATGATATCTATGAAGAGATCTATATGGAGCAACCCCAAGGATTTATGCAGGATTCATATTTGGTCTGTCGACTGAAGAAATCTCTTTATGGCATCAAGAAGGCTCTGAGGGCATCATATGCCAAGATAGGCTCCTACTTGCTATCAAAAAAATTTGTATGTTGTAATTCAGACCGGAATATGTATATGCTCAGGAAGGATGGTTCACTTCTACTCCTAGTTCTATATTTTGATGAGTTGTTGATCATTGATTGCTCGAATTCAACAATTTTTGTAGTCAAGAGGATTATGCATGACAGGTTCTTGATGATGTACATGGGTCTGCTACATTTCTTCCTTGGACTAGATATCATTTAGTATGTATCATCCATCAAACTATCTCAGGTCAAGTTTGCATGAGCTCTCCTTGAGAGATTTCATATGCTAGACTGCAAGTCTAACACAACTCCTTTCCTATCAGGAGTCAGACTTGAGGATGGAGGGGACACTCCAATGGTTGACAACACACTATACAAAAAACTAGTGGGGATATTGTTGTATCTCACACACTCCATAAAATACCTATCCTATGTAGTTGGGGAAGTCTCTAGGTTCATGCAGGAGCCACATTAGCTACATTGGAAGGTTGTAAAGTGTATCCTTCTATACCTACATGGAACCATCACCTTTTGGATTCACTATGAAACACACTCAACATTGGGCATCATTGGGTTCACTGATTCTGTTTGGAATGGAGATAGCATTGATTGCAACTCTACATCTGGTTACTCACTCAATCTTGGTTCAGAGCCTATTTGTTGCTCAAGTAAGAAGTATGTTTCTATTGACATATATTCAGTCGAGGTAGATTACAGAAGGGTAGTTAACAAAACCATTTAGGCTATGTGGCTACAACATTTTCTCACTGAGTTGGGCACTTAGTTTCATTGGTCGATCATCATCTAGTGTGACAACCAGATCACTCTGAAGTTCTACAGAGATCCAGTTCAAAGGTAGCGAAGCACATTGATATCCACATGCATTGCATATGGGACTTAGTACAAGAGGGGATCATCAAACTGTAGTTTTCTCCTTCAACAGAATAGACTGCAGACATCTTCACCAAGACCTTTACTGAGCATAAGTTCCATTATCTTCACAGTCATCTTGGAGTGAAGGAAACAATTGCCTAGAAATTGTCAGTTCTTCTTTTTACATACATTNGGGGGGGTGGTGGTGGTGGTTTCCCATAAGGTTTTCCCTCTTTCCTCATTTATTCCAATGTATTTTTTTGTATTTGGGTACCTAACGTGGCCTCGTTGTCGGGACCCCTTATTTATTTTCACCATAGCGATGTTCATGGGGGGTGTTGGAGTTACTTCACACACACCTAATATTTATTTTCCTAAGGTTTTTCCTATGTTTATTAGTCATTATTCAGTATCCTATATTGTAGGGAGAATATTCCTCTAGGAGAATATTATCTTCGGTTCACACTTTAGTTTGATCAGTTGGGTGGAGTCTAGATGCCACATTGGTATGATCACCATGAAACATTGGGATGATTCCTTGATCACCATACTAGCACATTAATCATGATTCCTTGATCTCCTCCTCACTTCACTCTGTTTCAGTCAGTTAACTAAATACTGATAGACTAGTTAACTCGGGTAGGTGGTAGTTCACTCCCATAACTTCCCGAGAGACTAGGCTAGCTGGAAGTTTACTCATATAACTGTTGGTGTGTGTCCAGATCACTCTAGACCACCACTATGGCGCATTGAATTCTCCTCCATTGTGCATTGGTTGATTTATACAGATTATATCTTGTGTAAATTATCATTCATTCATTTGGTTAATGAGAATTCTTCCATTCTTTCTCTCTTCATTCTCTTTTCTCATATTTTCTCTGCAACTGTGTATGTCAATTCCCAGCTATATCTATTCTTTCCAGGTCCAACACATTTACAAGCACTACGATGAGCATGTCTATATTTATATATATTTCCCCTCACTGAACCTTCATAATCCCCATAAAGTTGAGCCTCACATGGATGAGGAGGGTTTCACCAAAATTCCTTCTCATCGCCGCTCAAACCAAAATCCTATCTCTTATGGCCCTTCTGAGCCTCCAAAAAATGTGAAGTTTAGAAAAAAAAATGATTCCATCATGTCTCTCCCATCAGACATTGATATTTTTATAGAAGATATTCCATCCCCTAGCATTCCTAAAACTCAAAAATCCGAGCATCCCCCCTTTTTTACGAATCTAAAAAACCCAAAACAATTGTTTCTCCTCTAGAAATGCCTCCTTTGGAATATGACCCTATGATTCATAACACCAAGTAAAGTTTGGAATAATAAGCAGATGAAGTGGAGCTAGATGGGATTGATCTACAGAGTATTTTGGATATGAGGTCAATTCCCCCATATCACATACAAATTGTAAGGAAATTCATCCACAAACAAATAAGGGAGACTTGAGGACCCTCTGGGGATACTAGATCAAGTCCTAATCTGATACCAATTTGTAACATACCCAGCCATCAACAGGTCTGGTCAATTCCATTACTGAGCTCTGACTTAGCTACGATACCAAAATGAGGCATCCTCAGCCCTCCACATAGACCGGGCAATGCCACTACTGCAGAATATTCACTTATAAATATAATATGCATTAAATCAAATTAACACATTTTAACATAGAGCTATTGTTACCATTCAGATTTAAATAGAATTAACAACAATTAATACATGCAACAGAACACATGATAACATTCCATCATTATGCATAACATCAAATTAAGCAGATAAATTATACTTATCTTTCAACTGGAATAAAACCACCAAATGCATGTAGACCTTCCACAAACCTCCTAGCCTTAGACTGTGTTTCTCATCACTCTCAATAGTAGGTCACCCCCGAGCTTGGACTAAGCTCCACCGGGCAAGGGAATCCTAGGCTAGGCAAGGTCAATAGGAAGACACATAGTTTATGAGGATGGATTCTCTCCCGAAGCCACTTATTCCCACTGCTCATAGACTCTCATTGCCCACATGCATGTCCCACCCAAAGAGTATACACCTTCATTTTCACTCGGACAGTCCTTTGGTCGCTAAACCTCCCTTTCCTTGGGCTTCAACAATAGGCCCGACTAGAATTCTCCAAGCTTTGTGGCAGCTACAAGACCCCTTCCAAGAGTTCACACTTCCTCCATGCACTCTCTCACCTGGAGAGAGTCTCTCATAGGCCTGACAAACTGTCTTTTCAATGATCTAAGTGTATATTGGTGCCCACCCACCTTTTCCGACTGGCTCAAAAAGGTTTTCTGGCAATTTTGGCAATTTACTATTTTTAGCATTTTTTAACTTTCGAGGCCAGTTTGAGGGCCTAAATGATTTTTTTTTTGAGATCGAGGTTCTCAATGATATGCAAAGGCATGAATGAACCCCCAAAATGAATCTCCTTGATGATACCTTTCCAACAAGCTATCATACACCTAAAACAAAGATCGTATGCAAAAGTTACGACCCTGAGAAGTTGATGTACTAACTTACCCAAACGGGGCCCACATGAATTTTGGTGCTTCATCTCCTAGGGTTATGTTTTTGGATGTCTAGGGTTTTTGGAATTCCTGATTATTTTAAAAGGCCTTCAGAGACTCATTGTAATCATCTTCTTAAGAATGCGAGTAGCAGTCACATCTCTTCTTAGAGATAAGTTGCCACCATTCTAGCAAGTATTTCACTCTGTATTTTTACAATCTTTGTACATTTATTTCATTAATAAAAATCGTGTATTACTGTATCTCTGTGTTTATGGTTGCATATCTGATATATTTCTGTTATATTATTGGATATACATGATATCTCTATGCATTTTTTTATTACATCTCCGCTCTCATTTCGTGCCAAAAATAATTCGGATCATTCAACCACAACCACCTCCCTCACCTGGAGAGAGTGTTGCACACAGGCCTGAAAACCTGCTTCTTCATCTCCATTCCAATACAAGGAGGACAAAAGTAAGGCTCAGCAAGGAACATATGACAATAGCCAATCAAGCTCAGTCAAGGGACTACGTGGCCACAACAACCCACAATTAAAACACACACAACATGGACAATTATGGTAAGCTCGGGTTTCTCAGAACACAACAACCCAAATAGTTAAGAACAAAACTGGATTTGTAGAATGGATAAACCGAGCTCAGAGGACACGTAGGAGACACGGCTCTGTCCACGGGTTTTCCATTGGTTTTCAAGTTGCATGACAAGAAATTTATGCAAAGGTCGATGATGGAGACCAAACGTAGAGATTGGGTGTAATTCATGGGAATACATCATTTGATCATAGAGGTCTCACAATTTTGTGTTTTAGAGTTGTGTGAGGTATGCAAAGGTCGAATACAGAGGGCATGAGATTCACATGAATACACCAGTAGGCTTCACGGTTCTGGTTTTAAAAAATGTGCGACAAGAAAATTAAGCAGAGGTAGTTCACACACTCAGACAGTTCAGATAGCCAATGACAGAATGGAGGATGAACCCCCCTCATGACTCAATTCTTGGGTTAAATTTCATGTGCCCGAGCCAACACATGTCGCCCATGAATTTGTATGCACTCCATCAAGTATATGTTCCCTTTTGCACACGTTGGACTTTCATGTGTTGCCTCTCCCAGGACTTAGGATAAAGAAACATGTCTTTCACACCACTTTGGAATAATAATAAATTATTATTTCCAAGGACTTAATCCCCCTAAGATTAGCCCCTCTATCCATCCTTTCAACCTTCTCTCCCTTACCCATTCTATGGAATCTTAGTCCCCCATCACTCTTTCTTTGTTCTCGGTCGACACGCAACGATGTTTATATATTATATTAATGATATGCATAATTACATATAAAAAATCAGGCTCCTGGCCTTATCACTTAGGCTCTCTAGCCTAATAAATACATAATCCCACCAGCTTATCAATACTCATCTCACTAGACTACAAAAAATGATTACAATTCATAATATAACTGGGGAACTATAGGGGGATATTATAATCCCCTCCCCTTATTTTTGCACTGTCCTCAGTGCACTTGTACACAACATCAACAAGATTTTCAAAAATCTTCAAAAATATGTGGGTATTCTACCCACATAACATCCTCATGCTCCCATGTCACATCCTGAGCACTGTACCATATCCACTAGACCTTTACAATCCCTATGGCTCGATTCCGAAGCTGCTTTCTTTTCCGGTCCAATATGCACATCAGATGCACTTCCAAGACACCTTCTTTCTCCACCTGAATCACATTCCAATCGATCACATGATTAGCATCAAGTATATATATTTCTTAAGCAATGAAATATGAAACACATTATGTGCAGTCATGGATGCAGATAATGCAAGTGTGTATGAAATATATATATATGTGTGTGTGTGTGTGTGTGTGTGTGTGTGTGTGTATGTATGTATATGTATATACAGACAATTTTAACAACATTATAACCTGTATACAACATACACAACATACAATAAATAGAGAATTGTACTTATCTTTTGATTGAGAAGATTCCATATCAACATGGTCTAGGCCAAGGTACCAAACCTCAGCAACACTCCAACCAACCAAACCTCTGCAGCACTCCAACAAACGGTCTCTCATTCCCCACATGCCTATCCCACCCCAGAAGTCTACACCTTCATTGTTACACAGTCCATTGACTGCTACACCTCCCTTTCCTTGGGCTTCAGCAACAGGCCAGACCAGAAGTCTCAGAGCATCGTGGCTCGAGGAGTTCCAACTACCCTCAGAGGTCTCCAATCAAAATCTTCTTGAGCTAATCTTTTTAATCAACATTCTAAATTTAATCAACATCATCTCATCTGCATCACCCACATGTAGTTATCATGAGAAAACATAAAAGAGTTAATTTAGGAACTCCAACTTAGTTCAAAAAGGAATTCAACTTTTTCCCCAAAACAAGAAAATTCCATTTCATATTTCTTCTTGGATGTTTCCAAATTATGAATTCAACCATCCTTGTGATTTTCCACAGGCACCAAACTGCATACCAATTTCTTGCAATACTTCATCTTGCATACTGCCAACAAATTGTCAGTATTTTCTGTACATCATAATTCAACATGTACAACACCTTATGCAATGATCTTATAATTGCATGCACCTAGAAATTTAGTCACAATTACCAAACAATTTAATCAAATAGAATGACTCATCATTCTATGAATATGCATGTTCATAATTAATAACAATAAGCTTATTATTTCAATTTTCTGAACATAAAAGTTTATGTAGTCTCTATTCATGTGACTACTTGGATTGCAACTTTCCTGTTGCAATATTTAACAGTTCCTGCAATGTTCTCAACTTCATGAGTTAGCAACATTTGAGCCATTAGTATAATTATTTCCATGTCAAAAACATATATGCATGTACTTACAAAACACATTCAGGAAAGTGCACTTAGTATACAATTCCATCATCTATGAGTGCAACTCTGCCCTTACTATACATGATTACAACTCTCAATGCTTATTTATTCAATGCACCCTTGTATTGATTTACATAATGATCTTTATCTCAGTCATGTATCTCACCATCCATAAGTTGCAATTCTGGCCAATGTGTTGGCACATTCTCCACACACTTCCTATTGTCTTCCCAATTAATTGGATGCCTTCCTTTTTGACCCGAACACTACACCAAGAATAGAATTCTATGGTGTTCATTAGTGTTAGAAAAAAGGTTGCAGCCCAAGTTTTATTTAAAATTAGGAATCTTTTAGTACCTGTGTGGCTCATAACCTTTTCATATCCATACCTTTCCATATCCAACCAGGTCCTGGTCTCATACATGACTATCTTACTAGAATTTATTCCTATAACCAAATCTTATCTTTAATTCTTTGGTTATTACCCCATAACCAAATTAACGAGACATTCTACTATGTCAATGTGTGCATTCAGAAGCTAAAAAGATTTGAATTGATACATGCCTCTAGCCTTTACCACATCTAGTGGTATGCATTCAATAATATAACTCTGTGATTTTATAAAATAACTCTGGCTGAGAAAATTCTTACTAAAATTTCCTTTCAGCAATTATGCAAAAAGAGTGATAAAACCTCATACCTGCATGACTTCCATTAATAAATTTTATGCTACCTGAAAGTATGATGGAAATAGAATCTTTCATGCTTCTTTTATCAAAATTATAACCAACACTTTAGCCCTTTTTTGCTTCACTCTTATGCAACAACATCACCAACAACACTTGCAAACACACAAGCATTCTTTCCTCTGGTTGAATCAACAAGTCATAACATTGTTGTTGCCACATAAATTGCAGCATTCTTTCCTTCGATTCTCTGGCTACAACCCCCAATGTTCTCCGACTACAACCGAAAGGTGGCTACAACCACCTGTCCTTTCCCCGTCCTGCCACCTTGAAGTAGAAGTAGAATGATAGAACCACTGTCACACTATCACTGTGAGATATACCATTGTAAACCTATACCAATAAATCTGAACCATGCATCAACCATGCATCAACCTGTACCTCAACCTGTAATCAACCTGTACCATAAACAAGTGCATCAACCATGCACCAACGTGTAATCAACCTGTACCATAAACAAGTGTATCCAACCATGTACCAAGTATGTACCAATCATGTGTCAACTACTCATCAAATATGACTCATCAATATGTACCAACATCATCATATATACACCTCATGTATGTGCGCCAACTCATCAACTACTTGTCTCAACCATGTACTCAACATGTACCACAACCAAAATCCCTCATCAATTTCATCATCCAAATCTGATTTTTAGCTCTGTAATAGACCTCGTGTATATGATCACATTCCTACAAACCTTCTTTGACTTTTAAAAACAAGAGACTAGCATTTTCATCAAACTTTTCTTTAGTCTCACATGCCTAGTTTTGGATTAGTCAACAACCCTAACTTGAAGTAATCATAACTTTGAACATGTAATGTATACAAATCTGAAACTGATACACAATATTCCTCAGTGTGTTTTATGCATTTCCTCCAAGTTTCAGTACTTGGAACCTCTCAGAAAATGAGTTATAGCAAAAATAACATACCTGGCTGAATTCTAGCTTATTCTAGAGAGCGACCTTGTAGAGCGTTCTTCGCACAAAATATTTCATGAATTGATCTGAAACTATTAAAAAAAATACTACAGACTATACCCTAACCAAAAAATTTTGTCTCACTAAATTTGGATCTGTTATGAAGAAGTTATGGCTTTTTTATCCGAAACACCTGATTTTGACTAGTTTCAGGACTAGCCACAAACCCTATTTTCCATGGACTGTAACTCCAAAAATACAACGACCCACAAGCTTAACCTTTTACCAAAGATACTTGGATATGTTTTCTCACTTTCATATCAATTTCACGATCTGAATCATTATAGAAAAAAAGTTATAGCGAAAATGGTGAGATGACCTGTAAATAACATACCTTAGAAAGCACCATCAAAAGAATTTATCCTTCGTTGCATTTTGGCCTTCTTTTTTTCACCTTCACTGAGAATTCTGGTTTATATATCCTTGGTTACCTTAGACACATATATATATTCAATATTCTCAAGTGTGATTCAAATGAGAGAGCCTTGACTCTTATTTATACTCTCCAAGTAGCTTCCTTAAAAACATCTTCTAGGTCACTTGGCCCACTTTCCTTATTTTAGAGTTGGGTCCACTTCTAATTTCTCCATTAAATTTATTATTGAAATAATTTATTTTTTATTCACTT
>ML817317.1:130769-164972 GCA_009831015.1 Picea engelmannii
TGACCTTTTGGGGCTTCTAGATGACATATGAGGGTCCTCCAACTTCGTAAGGCCATAACTCTCAAACCGTGAGGAGTTATGTGGCGTTCTACATACCACCAGAAATGGAATGACATGTACTATCCATATAGAATAGTATTATCAAAAAATATATCCTAACTCATACCGTTACCCATCAAACAAACTTGGGTCCATTACCCAAACCTGGGGTCTCCAAATTCTCATGGCCATAACTCTCTAATCGTGAGGAATTATGTGACTTTCCACATACCACCGGAAATGAAATGACCAGCACTATCCATCTAGGATATTTTCCCTAAAAAATTCACTTTCCTTCATCTCATTATTCCACAATTAAGCATGGGTTCTCTTACTCCACAAAGCGTCTTCCCGTGAGGGCTTTCACCATAAGGGGACCACTTTGGAGTTCATTGATATTTACTTCTTATCAACCAGGACAAAACAATAATGAGTCATATTTACATCAAACAATATTGGGTCCATTACCCAAACCTTTGTGCTATGGGGCTTTCTTCAAGCATTGACATCAATGACAACCAACCTTAATCAAAACTTCTTTCCCATGTGTAACTTTTCCTTGTTGAACCCAGATGTCTTCAATTCTTCCCGGGTTCCTGAATCTTCTTGTGCTTTCATTGTAGTCACTGTACATGACTATGTCTACCCTAAGCACTTTTGATGCAATGCCCCTACCTCAGTGAGTTCTATTGACATCCTGGTTAAAGGATATTTCAAACTTCTGATTCGCATTGACTCTTCGGGATCCTGATTGAACCCAAAACAATTATACACAAGTCTCCTTTGCTTCTATGCGCAGGTCCTGGCAGACCCGCAAGCTATTCCTGCACGCTTCCAAAAATCCAAGTTTTAGGCACTAGCCCCTTTTTCATTATCCATTTCCTTCATAAGACCCTGGGCTATGACCTCACATAAGTGTGTTATTGCAAGGGCAGGAAAGAGTGTTTTTAGACCAACCCGCTTTTCGCCCCTCAATTCACCTCCATTTACCACATATCCTTTTTCTAAAACTATGGTATAAATTGAAACCCACTCTGAGATTTTTAACATCCGAACAAGTTCTGGCCCTGCAATCCAGCTCATCTGTCAATATCCAATCCCTTGGAAATGATCCTCGATCAACGACATATATATATCCTTCTTCCACACACGATCCCAAATCTACACTATTTGTTGACATGTATCTCCCTTCCAAATCAACGACTATGGTTGATTCCATATCTCCGGCCCTCGAGAGTTTCAACTCTCAACTATCTTCTTTTCCCGTATGGAAATATTCCATAGTGGAAGATCTATTGACACCTATTCTCAAAAATCAGACGGATTTGATGAACTCCGACTCTCCAGCCTTCGGGATTTCTCACGTCTCCACGCATAAAAATATCCATAGTGCATTTTCCCAGAGTGATAGATCTTTTTCCAAACATCCTCTCCAAATAAACGACCCTGATTCTATTAAGGACTTCGGCTCTTTCGGGCCAAGACCATATCAATGATCCTTTGACCTCCTCCTTGATCAATGATCAAGATATCCTTCAGGACTTCAACACTTTCACCATCTGCTTTCCTACGGAGTGCTCTAAACCTAGAGTTCTAGATCTATCACCACGTGTCCACTTTCATATCAACGACGAAGATTTACTTCGGATATTTCTCCTCCTCCTTGTCCAAAAACTTCCAAAGGTGTGGATCTTACGCCACCTGTCCTTCTTGACGATGGTGTCCAAAATCAATTCGGGACTTGGGGACTTTAGCAAGTCCACTCTCCCCCTTTTCCTTGGCTCCTCCTTAGAGGTGAGATTTAGTAGTGACCTCACACAAACACGTGATTTCAAGCATGCTCAAAGGTGGCTTGAGACCAAACTACTTTTCGTCCCGAAATTCACCTTGAGCCTCCATGCGTTCTTTCTCCAAAACCGTGGTTTGGATTGTGGTCCACCCTCGACTTCGTAAAGATGAAGCAGATTCTATCCCCACAATGCAAGGTGACTTTCAATATCATGATATTGATGGTTCTTATAAAAGGACGACCGATATCTACCTCCAATAGTTCAAATATCCCTCTCCCAGATCAATGATTGGGGTCGTTTTAGAATTATGGACTTCAGAATTCTCAAATATCAAACTTTTCCTTTCTTCCGTAATGAATGATCTTCTACATTGTGACCCAACAACCATTTTTTCCCTCTCTCCTAAGATTCTTATCTCTTCTAACTTAGAAGAGATTGTGTATATTCAAAGGTTTTGACCTTTGAACTTTCTCCTACAAATCTGCCTCTTGGCTCTCGTCTTCACTGTCATAAGCGTTATCTCTTCTGAGATTTAGGACTTAGAATGAGTCTGTATCCCATGCACTCCTTGCATTATCTCTTTTGATATTTTCAATTTAATCAGTCTCCTAAGGGTCTCGGCCCTTTTGTTTCCTTTCAAAGGAAACATTTGTGCCCTCTTGGAAGCCTTATGCTCAAAGCACACCCTGTTGAGCATTTTCTACAGAGTGTTCAACAACTCTATGAGTATCTTCCTATGATACTCTTCTACCTGAAATCGACAAATGTTTCTCTCTATTCACACTTGCACTCACTCGATGCTCACTTGGGAGAGCCCTACAGATTTCTCAGTGAATCTATCTCTCTCTGAACTCAACACAAAGTTCTTCATGTGCACTCCTTGCACTTCTACTGATGAAGGTTCAACGGTGTCTCTCCTGTGCTTCTCTGAGGTTAACTTACCTCTATAAACACACTCCTTGTAGACAATGTGTAGTCCTTGCACTCAAAAACTCAAAGAAGAGAAACAATTGAAACTTATTCAATACTTCACCAATTTACGCATTCAAGCCAATCTGATTTAAGAAAACATTCATATTTCATTTTCTTTCCGAGCTCTTCTCTTCTCTGTAATCATTTTCGAGCACTAGACACTTTCTCTCAGTCCCCAACCCACGCGACAGTGGGTCGTGACCAAGAACTAGATCAATAAGAGCTTACTCGGGCCTTCGGCTTCAGAATATTTCCAACCACCATACAACAATATCTCAGAGTTCCAAATTACCAAACCCGTGACGTAGGGCGGATCAACAGTCCACGTCTACTTTGCATCCGATGACAAACACTTACTATCGAACCTCAGGTGTCTAAGTTCTGGGTCCTTGGGACTTTGGAGCTTTGGAGGATCTCGCATCCACACATCCTAACTGTTAATCTCTGAATATTCCCAATCACCTTTAGTGACATCATTATGTCCCATCACTTAACATTTTCCCATTGCGGGGGCATGCAACGGTGGTTTTGGAGTAACTCACCTTCCATCCTACAATTCTTCTGATGCTGACACGTAACCCCTCAGTGAAACCATGGTTTGGATTATGGGACCACCTTGGAGAATTAACTCTCGTGCAACTTGCATCCATGCAATTCCTCCTAGATGTTGATATTGATGTATCGTGATCAATGCCACTGTGGGTCCTCCAAACTTTAACTTTGTTATGTAACCTCAGGTCCCACTAACCATGCTCATACAGAGTTCCATGTGGCAGAATACTAGCGACTGACTCATGTCCCAATCAAATGGGTGTCATACGTCAGATTCCATATGGAATTTAAAACTTCTACGGGTTTGAAACCCACTAGCACATGACACACATCCCATATGTCCACATCCATCCAAGTGGCATCATCATGACTCACTACTTTGACTCTTCAGGAGATTTCACCCTTCATTACTGTGTTTGACCTTTTAACATTGGCTTGATCCAATGGTTGATCTCTCCTCTAAAGATATATGGTGTACATCCAATTCGTAGCTTCGTGCTTCGACCCTTCTCTTGTTTCTGGCATCAGACTTCACTGAAGTCGCAAAGTTCGACGAGATTCTTGTTTAACCCATCTGCACCTTCCCCAAATCTTACGGTTGTAAGGGATTTCCCTTCCTTCCGAATAGATCCTACGATGGAGAACAAACTCTTTTACTCTGTGGATTTCTAAAGAAATTCACGGCTAACTTCCTCACAACTTTACCTGATCTGACTATCGTGAAGGATTTTCCTTCTCCCGAATAGATCCTAAGGCCCACATTACTCTGTATCCCAACACCACTTCTGTCATGGTTTTACGACATCGCTGCTCCTCTTGAGTTTCGTCACACGACCAAGGTAACTTCTTGGCACTCAGGAAGGTTCTGAGGTTCGAAATTGATCCTCCAGACACAATTTCCTCTTGAAACGTTGGGTCCAATGATCACTTATCCAGCCCATACAGGCTCATCGTTGAAACCATGGCTCTGATACCATTTTGTAATGTCCCCAACCATCACCAGGATGGGAAACACTACCAACATTACCTTAAATTTTCCTTTAAAGCTCTGATACCAATTTGTAACATCCCCAACCATCAACAGGCCTGGGCAATGCCACTACTCAGCTCTGACTTAGCTGTGATACCAAACTGTAGCATCCTCGACCCTCCACAGAGATCGGACAATGCCACTACTGCAGAATATTCACATATAAATATAATATGCATTAAATCAAATTAACACATTTTAACATAGAGTTACTATTACCATTCATATTTAAATAGAATTAATAACAATTCATACATGCAATGGAACACATAATAACATTCCAACATTATGCATAACATAATATTAGGAAGATAAATTATACTTATCTTTCAACTGGAATAACACCAACAACTGCATGCAGACCTTCCATGAAACTCCCATCCTAAGACCGCACTTCTCATCACTCTCAGCAGTAGGTCACCCTTCAGGTGGGACTAAGCTCCACCAGGCAAGGGAATCCTAAGCTAGGCAAGGTCAATAGGAAGAGACATAGTTTGTGAGGATGGATTCTCCCCCAGGAGACACTTATGCCAACTACTCATAGACTCTCATTCCCCACATGCATGTCCCACCCTAGGAGTACACACCTTCACTGTGACCTAGACAATCCTTTGGCTACTAAACCTCCCTTGCCTTGGGCTTCAACAACAGGTCAGACCATAATTCTTCGAGCTCTGTGGAAACTACATGAACCCTTCCAGGATTTCTCACTTCCTCAACACACTCTCTCACTTGGAGAGAGTCGCTCATAGGCCTGACAACCTGCCTCTTCAACCACAACCACCTCCCTCACCTAGAGAGAGTGTTGCACACATGCTTGACAACCTCCTTCTTCAGCTCCATTCTAGCACAAGAAGGACAACAATAAGGATGAACAAGGATAAAATGATGGTATCCAATCACACTCAGCCAAGGGACTGCATGGCCACAAAAACCCACAGTTGAAACACAAACGACATAGACAATTATGGTCTGGTCAGGTTTCTCAGAAGACAACAACCCAAACAGTTAAGCATGAACTCAGATTTGCAGAATGGATAAACCAAGTTCACATGACACACAGGAGACACAAATCAGTCCACGGGTTTGCCACTGGTTTTCAAGGTGTGTGACAAGAAATTTATGCAGAGGTCGATGATGGAGATCAAACATAGAGACTGGGCGAAATTCATAGGAATACACCAGTCGATCACAAAGGTCTCACGATTTTAGGTTTTAGAGATGTGTGAGGTTTGCAAAGGTTGAATACAGATGCCACACAATTCATGAGAATACACCAGTTGGTTTCACGGTTCTGGTTTTTAGGAATGTGTGACAAGAAAATTAAGCAGAGGTCATTCACAGACTCAAATGGTTCATAACGCCAATGGAAGAATGGAGGATGAACCCCCGTCACGGCTCAATTCTTGGGTTAAATTGCATGTTCTTGGGTTGACACATGTCGCCCATAAATATTCATGCACTCCATCAAGTACGTATTCCCTTTTGCACACGTTGGAGCTGCATGTGTTGCCTCTCCTAAGAATTAGGATAAAGAAACATGTCTTTCATACCACTTTGGAATAATAATAAATTATTATTCCCAAGGACATAATCCCCCTAAGCTTATCTCCTCTTTCCAACCTTTCAACCCCCTCTCCCTTACCCATTCAATGGAAGCTTAGTCCCCCATCACTCTTTCTTCCTGGTTGGTTGACACGCAACGATGTTTATATATTTTATTAATGATATGCATAATTACATATACAAAATCAGGCTCCTAGCCTTAACACTTAGGCTCTCTGGCCTAATAAACACATAATCCCACCATATTATCAATGCTCAACTCACCATCCTACAAAACATGATTACGATTCATAAACATGATTACAATTCATAATATAACTGGGGCACTATCGAGAGATATTACAAAATAAAACATATAAACAAAGTTTCGGCCTTTGGGGGAAGAGACCAAATACTTCATCACTAATGTTTATGGACCACAAGAATTGAGGGAAAATATTAAATTTCTATATTAATTGTAGTATACAATAGAACTAATCCATTCTCACCTCTAGATAATGGGCATTGACTTCAACCTCATCTCTACTCTGGAGGAAAATAAATGAGTTCTTTGACAACTAGATTAGGAGCATATGGATTTCAAATACTTTATTCAAGGTCATTAGCTAAATGATCTACAAACTAGTAATGTCACATTCACATGGAATAATCAAAAAGGATATTTTCAACAAGTTGCATGCAATCTAGACCAATTTTTAATTTCCAAATATGTTACTCTCTATCTAATTCACCTGGAAGCCATTATCCTCCCTTTTGTAGGATCATATAATTGGCCAATATGTATTTCCCTCAACACCCTTGGTAAACCTTGGAAAAAACCATTTAGGTTTGAGAATTTTTGTCTCTCTCATCTTTACTTTCTTAGCAATGTCAAAACTTGGTGGGAAGGGGAAAAACAAAATAATGGATCTCTTATGTACAATTTCCAACAACGTCTTAAGACCCTCAAGAAACACATCAAAGTATGGAATAGGATATTATTTGGGGGTATTTTATAGTTTCAAAGGATCCTTAACTCTCATATGGAGTTGGTTCAAGAACATATTATATCCCATGGTCAATCACTAGAGCTGGCTTAGTAGGAAAAGGTTTAGGCTGATCAAATTGAGGAAAGAAAAAAGTAAGAAGAAATTCACTAGAGACAAATCGAGAGTTCAATAGCTGAAGGAAGGTGAATGTAATTCCAATTTCTTTCATTTTTTAATGATCCATAGGCATCAATCCAACTGCATCACCCATCTTATCTCTATTCAAGGTAAAAATATCACCTCTCATTTGGATATTGAACAAGAAATAACTTCTTTCTTTCAGGAATTTCTCACTGAACCTCAACCAAATCAAATGGAGTTCATCCATACCATTTCCAAAAATATCCCTTGCATGATCTTTGAGGACCAGAATTTCATTCTCATTCGACCCATTTCCCTCTCCAAAGTTAAAGCATGCAACATCAGTCTACCTGTAGGAAAATCCCTCGAACCTGATGGCATCACTTCATATTTCTTTCATCATTGTTGGTTGATTATTAAATGGGATGTTTTAGCTCTTGTTCAGGAATCCAAAATAATTTCAAGGTTTATTATATCCTTGAATGATGCTTTTCTTACTCTAATACCCAAATAAGAGAAGATATCCAACCTTAACAAATTTCACCCCATCGCCCTATGTAATGTCATCTACAAAATAATCTCCAAAGTTATTTCCTTACACCTCAAGCCCCTTCTTCCCTCTCTTGTTGCTCCTGAAAAATATGGATATGTTGAAGGTTTCCAAACCTTACATATCATCCTTTTGTCTCATGAGGTTTATCACTCCTTGAAAACCACCAAAACTCCTGGGATGCTCATCAAGTTGGACATGTACGAATCATTTGATAAGCTAAGATGTCAATTCATCAAGGAAATCCTCCTAGATTTTGGGATTCGTCGGGACTAGGTTAGATGGATCATGGATATCATCTCCTCAACATTATTTTTCCTCTTGATCAATGGCACTTCATCCCCTCCCTTTTTCCCCTCTCACGATATTAGGTAAGGTGATCCCCTCTCCCCTTTCCTTTTCATTCTTATGGTTGAAGGGTTTGGATGCAACCTCAAAGTTGTTGTACCTAATCATAAGCTCCAAGGATTGTCTCTCCACCAATCAACTAATCCCATTAATAATAACCAATTTATTTATGAAACCATGTTAATGGGTATCCCCTATTCCTGTGAAGCCAGAGCCTTAAAAAAAATTCTCGATAACTTCATGGAATCCTATGGTACTTCTATTAACCATCTCAAATCTCATAATTTATTTTTCAACACCCCCCTCTCTGTCCAATTTCATATCACTCATACCTTTGGATTCTCCAGGATATCCATTATGTCCAAGTACCTAGGGGTTACCTTGCTTAATTCTAGAGTCTACACTATATCATGGAAATATTTCCCCTCACAACTCAGTAAAAAGATATTGAACTAGGCCTTTCACCCCCTCAACATTGCCAATATATTGGTGCTTCTCAAATTTGTTCTCCAAGCGATTTTGTTATATCTTTTTTCAACCTTAGAAACCTCTAAGAGAATTATTAAGGAATTTAGAAGAATTCGAAGAAAATTCATATGGAAAGGATCCCAAACCTAAAAAAAAAGGGCCTTCGTAGCCTAAAACACCATATGTCTAGCGAAGTCAAAGGGAGGATTCGACCTCAAGGATTCTGAAGTTCTCAACAAAACTTTGGGGGAAAAACTTGGTGGATATAGATGCAACCAACAAAAGAGATACATAGTAGACTATGGAAATATAAATATGCAGAATAACTAGACCCATTGGAGCTCATATGAATGATAAACGCTACCTATGGCTCCCTCATTTGGAAATCAGGTTGGAAAAATAGATCGATCATTCAATAACACAACTTATGGGAAATACGTAATGGAAAAACAACTCTTTTCTACAATGAATCTTAGAAATAGATTCCAACTATTTATTTTGATCGTTGTTTACACCAATTAAAAATTTCTCTCTAGACTCTTCTAGGTCAGCATGTCAGGAACTATTAGACCCCAACATCAACAAATTATGAGTGACAATCATGGCACATAGAACCGGACCACCTTCCCCTCCAAATGAACCCCCTTCTTCCATCCCTATTGCAGCTCCTCAATCAGAGAAAAATCAGAGTCTCCTCCCAACCTCACAAACTTAGATGGGGTTATCACCCTATTAGAAATTTTACCCTCAATGAATATTATCATTTAGCTTCTCACCACTCAAATCTCCCTAAGGAGGACATCTGGAGGAAATTTCATAAAGGAAAACTCTAGATTAAAGTGGTCACCTTCCTTTGGCTAGTAGTGCAAAAAATGATTCTCACATGGAATCGTCTTTGTAGAAGAGGCTTCCAGGGACCAGGATTGTGTGTTCCTTACACCCAACATGATAAGTGTATGGAACATCTCATAAAATCATGCACATTCAATTATAATATCCACATAACATCTTTGTGCTCCCAAGTAACATATTCAATAACTTAGCAGGTCCACTAAACGTTTACCAATTCTATGACGTGATTTTGGAGCACTTTGAATTTTTTTTCCAATATGCTCATCGCTTGGAGGTAAAAGTCTCCTTTTGGATTGACCTAAATAAAATTCCAATCAACAACATTGTTAGGATCATGCATGTTCTTCTTCAATCCCAACCAAAATTAATGGTTTCTTAATGTTGCAATTATTTTATGATAATCGAGATGTTTGGCATAGGGAACATTATGCATTCCATTTAGAATCAAATTCATGAGTTCTCCAGAATTAGGGAAATAGATTATGTTCTTATGCATCAATATACCATATTCCCTCGTCTTGTAATCCTTGAATATTTGTTTTACATATTCCCATTGTAATATTTCTTTTACCTATAGTTAATGTTGGTTTGTAACAACAACATCTAAAATTATGCTCTTTGAATTTTAATTATGCATGTTAATGGTTGTAGCATACATGAGATGTATTATTCTACTAACTTCATCAACAAATTTATTTTATTTTCCTTTGATATGAGTGATGTCAAAGTCGTAATCACTTAATAATTTCAACCATCTTGTATTCTTGGAATTTAAATTTCGTTGTTCAAAGAGAGACTTCAGACCATTCTAGTCTATCCTCAACTCAAATTTCTTTCCCATTAAGTAATTCCTCCATATTTTCAGTGCATGGACTATGGAAGCAAGCTACAAGTCATGTGTGGAATAATTCCTCTCATGATATTTAATATTTATAGATTCATACCAAATGACATACCCATTATGAGTGAGGAATCCACCAAGTCCTTCTTTGTATGCATCTGCACATACCACAAAATTCTCATTGGGGTTAGTAATCTTCAATACAAGTTCACTAGTGAGTAATTTTTTCAAGAAATTAAAATTTTCTTCACATTTTGTTGTCCACTCAAACTTAATTCCCTTATTTTCTAAAGAAGTGATGGAATACACAATTTTTGAGAATCCTATTATAAATATCCTATAGTATCCAACTAATCCCATGAAATATTTGACTTCTAAAACATTCATCGGCATTTGCCACCCCCTAATGGCTTCAATATTCATTGGATATATTGTTATACCTAATTCTAAAATAATGTGCCCCAAATAATGGATTTGATCTTGGTAAAAAGATAACTTACTAAGCTTGGAATAAAGTTGATGTTCCCTTAGTACTTGTAGTACCAACCTTATGGTATGTTCATGTTCTTCTTCTTATTTGAAATAAATAAGTATGTCATCCGAGAACACTATGACAAACTTATCTACATAATTTATGAATATTCTATTCATTAAGCACATAAATACTACTGGTGCATTGATCAATCCAAATGGAACCACTACAAATTCATAATTCACATACCTAGTTCTGAAAGTTGTCTTAATGATTTCTTCTTTATTGATGCTCACATGGTGATATATCGATCTTAGGTCTATCTTCAAAAATATATTTTCTCCTATTAGTTGATAAAATAGGTCATCAATTCTAGGTAGAGGGTATTTTTTCTTCATAGTGGATTTGTCTAGCTATCTAAAGTCAATACATTACCTCAACCACCCACCTTTGTTTTTCAAAAAGAGTATTGATCCTCCCCAAGGGGAAACACTTGGGAACATGTACCCCTTATTCAAAACTCATTTTATATGCACTTGTAATTCCTTTAGTTATAGTGTATGCATTATGTAAGGAGTATTTGATACTAGGGAATCTTTTGGTACTGAATCAATAGAAAAAATATATATCCCTTCTTGGTTGTAATCTTGGTATTTCTTGGAATACATATTCAAACTCTTGTGATACTAAAATTTTTTCAAGGTGTGGCTCTTTATATTGTTATGGCTCCTCCACATGAGTTGCATACAATTGACATCCTTTAATGAAATATATCTTCAACTGTAAGGTTGAAATCTCCATTATAGAAATGGGTCTTGGAATTCCGTTCATAGTGCTCTATTTTCCTCCTCCATCAAGACATGTAAATGTCTTCTTATGATAATCTAAGACAACATGATGTTTGTCCAACCAATCCATTCAAATTAGGATACCATAAGATCCTAATGGTATTATATTTAGTTCAACATTAATACTCACTTCATTCATATTTATTGGACAGTCTTTGACAATCTCATTTATTCTTATTTTGGTTCCAGTGGCTATATGAACCAAACCTGATTTTTCAAGATTACTTTTATTCAAATGAAATTTGTCCACTATTTTTGGATCAATGTAACTATGGATTTCTCCTGAATCAATTAAAATAGAAACAAGTTTATTAATGATCTTTCGTTCCACCTCAATCATATGGGATTGGTTTTTTACTTGTCGATCTTCCAAGGATACATATATTCTTGGAATATTTATGCACATGTCTTCTACTGTAGTAGCCTTTTGGATGTTGTGTAATGTACTCATCTTGTCTTCTATGTGAACGAAATTCTTGTGCATGTGATCTTCTTTACATACCCAACATTTTATTGGTGGTATTCCCATTTTTCCGAAGGACTCTTCCCTCTTTGATTCATTCTTATCAAGATGGTCTTGTTGATTTGTATTAGGATTGTTTCTATTGAAAGGAGGTTTGAATCCCTTTCTTCTCTAATAATATTTCACCTTATTCTTATCCTTCCAAGACTTATGAATAGTCTCTCTTCCTTTTCCTTGCTCATACATGAAATTATCCCTTCTAATGGCCTCTATCATTGTTTTGGGTTCATCCTACTAAATTTTGTATTTATATAAAGAAGGAAGTCCACTCATAAACCTTTGTATCTTCACCTTTCCATCCTCAATAAACCCAAAATTATTCAATACTACCAAGAAATTCTTTTCATAATATCCCAGAGTCATGATCCCCATCCTAAGTTTGAAGAACTCTTGCATATTCTTATTGTAATATGGCTTTGAGAGATACTCCTCTTGAAAATATTTTTTGAATTGCTTCCAAGTGATTTTATTCTCATTAATGTGTTCAAATTTTTTCAATTGATCCCACAAAATATAATATTTTCCATGCAAATGGTATATATTGCAATCATGGCTTCTAGGTTCAATGAGTATTTGTGCAATTGAAAATAATTCTAAATCCCAAGAAACATGGCTTCATCATCATCTTCCCTTTCTCTTGCACCATTAAATGATGGTGTCTTAAGCTTCTTAATCTCTCCTTGAAAATTTTCCAACTCATATCTTCTTCTTTGATTCCTAACATGATACACGTCTTGGTTGCTCCTTGACTCTTCATATGAATAACATTTTCTAGATGAGGGAACAAGAACATGATGTCTCCAAGTCCCATTAGCACTTCTTAAGTGAATGGATATTTTATAGTTATCTGTCCTTTACTAATGTATTCATGTTTCTTCATGTCTTGAACCTGATCCATTATCCACCTGCCTCTGCAACTTATTTAGGATTTTCGCCATCTGATCATTAATTTGGTTTTGTTTCCTGGTCATATTCTCATTGTCTTGTTTGTAACTCTACATTTCCATTCTCAATATTCTCACAATCTCTATCAATTATGTTGGTTCCACTCTAATCATGTGCCGATTAGATTATGTCTCTGCATTACCAACATTGATTTGTTGGCCTTTGGCTACTCTCTCATGACTAAATGATCCTTCTGCATATTCCATCACTCTAATATGTATTCATGTCTTGAAATTATACTCTTATATCTCTTACTTCTACAAAATGTGCAAGAAATCAATTTGTTAGAGTTAGGCATATTATACAAAATAAATTTGTTAGTTAAGGATACAAGTGATTCTTCTTCTAAGTTTATGAATAATTATATCATAGTTCTCCAAATTATCATAATTATAGATTATTATCATTTGAATTAGATTTCAATAGGCATTAACTTTATCATCATTTAAGTAATGGATATTGACATAATATGGATCTGCACCTTTCCAAAATCATGTATCCCTAGATTCTCTACTACCCAGATGGTAACGGTTTCAAGGGTCAAGGATCCTCATCTGGATCGGACCTCCCAATGAATCCCCGCATAAGGTTTACCTGGATGTCTTGGATCTCTAGATGAGTAAGGATTCCTCTACAAGGTTCCAATACTCAATCCAAGGAATCTAGCATATGGCATCTATCCCTCTACAATAATAGTAGCGACAAGGACCCTTGGATGACCAAATACCCATATTTCCAAATGGTATTGGTTTTTTTTGGTCAGGGTTCCACTTCAAACCCAAAACACAAGGAATGTAACATCTATCCCTTTGGAAAAAAAAAAAAAAAACTCAAGGACCCTTGGATGTCTGAATTCTCTGATTTCCTAATTTTCTTGGCCCAATATGACTAGGTTCCACCTGTACTAGACTACCACATGACATCTAATCATTCATCCACCTCCATGAACTACCAATGAGTACATTTATGATATGGCACTTTGTTGACATCGCATATTGACTCAACAGATGATAGGGTACCACTTACACCTTTCACTAACATGGTAACAAGATTTATAAAATACTTCATATCCCACATATGACCCTTCTCTTTGACCACTCATCTTAGGTGCCACCGAATTCCCCAATGTGATTGCTCCATATCTATCATTTGACATCTTGCAACACAACTCATCTTACGGGACCCCCAAATTCCTACATGTAAAGTATATAATCCAAAATACGACCATCTCCATAGAAATTCACCTAGAAGTTCATCAGATGCCAATAAGCTCAGATGTTAAATCCCACATCTAACATTCAAATAAATCCAATAACTAATAGATGTGGAATTTTATCTGATGATTCGGATTCAATGATGGTTCTGACATAGTTTACATACATATTCAGGATCTGGGTCTCTTCTACATGTCATGATTCTTGATCCTCCTGATGCACAGATTCTTGGATGTCTTGCTACTCTAGATATGGAGAAATGTCCATGTGGTTCCTCTATGTCAGGATTCTACTCAAGATTTTTCACATGCCAAGGTATTTGGATCCAACCCTTCCATAATGACTTACCCACAAGGCCGTCTGGATACATGGATTCCTAGATATCCAAATGTCCCCTATACTCTAGATATCCTCCCATATGGATCTCTCCAATACCTAAATATCCTCCCATTAGTGCCTCACCAATACCTATATATCAACCCATCTAGGCTTATCCAATACCCAAATATCCACCCATCTGGGCCTCCATATCTCCATACTAACAAATCTACTTTGACACCTTGTCATTCAACCATAGGGTATATTCCTATTTATTGTGGGGATGTGTGGGTCCCACTCCACTCCTCTATATGTATGAACCCGTAAGTCTTCTCGATCAGATGGTGGAGGTCAATGGAAGATCGAAGACTAATATTATTCATGGAATTTTAAGTAGAAGAGGTATTAAAAACACCCTGAGGTTTCAACAGACATGGTTCCAACATCTGTATCCGACATTCTGGAAAAAGGTGTATAAGGAAAATATTTGGATCTCATATCTTCAGATGTTGATGAATCCATTTGGTAAGATTTCAAATTCAAATAAAAGTGTAAGAAATCCTACATCTGACCCTTCTTAATAAATACTAACATGAGGACCTATGAATTCCCAAATACCTGAATGTTCAGATCCCTCGCTACCACAACGTCCACCACTATGACTCACCATCATGGCCTTTCCATAGGGAAAAAGGGAACCATGGCTCCACGCTATCTTCCTGTTCACCTCACCTCATAGATCCCCATCATGCTAACATCATAGTATGAAAAAAATATTCAAAATGTTCCAAATCTTCCAATTTTCATGAAACATTTCTCTGTTTTCGAGGAAATGGTTTAGTTACCCATAACCTCACCGACTTGACCTCTAAAAAAAATAGATATTCAAATTGTAGTTGGTCCATGCATCCCAAGAATTGAAATTGAGATATGATACCAATATGTGAAGTACCCCATCACCAAAAAACAAAATAATTCGCTCTAAAACCAATCTATAACATACCCACTACCCGAGTACCTCACGAATTTGCATTCTTGATGGATTTCCAATTTTTGAAACCAAAAGTTAAATAAGGAAGCATGATACATGTACATGTAGTAATAAAAAATAATTCTATAACATAAAAGAGATTAATAACATTCCATGCACAAAATTGAAAGCAATCATGCTCCATATAAACACATATTAGAGATAAATAATAAACAATGGAATAAATCATAGAGAAACACATAGAGACTTGCATTTTACCCAAATTTCACCAACTAGATGTAGACGTTGGACGTTCCACCCAACATTAGAAACTTGTGTTCTAGATCTAAATAGTAGGTCAGCCTCAAGCAAGGGCCTTTGGCTTCTCTCTCATGACTAAATGATCCTTTTGCATCTTCCATCACTCTAATCTATAATCCTATCTTGAAATAATACTCTTATATCTCTTACTTCTAAAAAATGTGCAAACAACCATTTTGTTAGAGTCAGGCATATTATACAAAATAAATATGTTATTTAAGGATACACGTGCTTCTTATTCTTAGTTTATGAGGAACTATATCCTAGTTCTCCAACTTCTCAAAATTATAGATTATTATCCTCTGAAATATATTTCAAATGACTATTCCCATGACTCAATTTGATCTCTGAGATGAAATTTATGGCCTCCTGAAATAAACTTTTTTCTTCCCAAAATTACAATTATCGTGCAAATTGTGTCAATTGACATTAACTTTCCCATGATTTCACTAATCACTACTGATATAATCTAGATCTGGACCTTCCTAAAATCATGGATCCCATGATTTTATGCTACCCATATGGTAATGGATCCATGAGTCAAAGTTCCTCATTCGGATTCGTCTTCCCATTAAATACTCGCGTAAGGTTTTTCCTAGATGTCCCAAATCTGTAGATGAGTAAGGGTTTCGCTACAAGGTTCCAATACTAAATAAAATCTATATGGGATATGAGATATATCCCTCTACAATAATATAAAACACAAGGACCCGTGCATGCTTGGATACCTAGATGTCCATATGGTTTTGGTTTTATATGGTCAGGGTTCTACTTCAAACTCAAACTCCAAGGAATCTAACATCTGGCACTCTAGAAACAACAAAATATCAAGGACCCTTGGATTCTTGGATTCCTTGATGTCCTAATGTTGTTGTCCCCATATGAATAGGTTCCAACTATAATAGACTTCCAAATGACATCCAAACATTCACCCACCTCCACGGTTTGTTGACGAGTACATTGATGATATGGAACCTTGATGACATGGCATCGTGACTCAATAGTTAGTAGGGTACCACTTACACCTTTTGCTAACATGGAAACACGCTTCATTAAATACTTCATATCCAACATCCAAACCTTCTCACTAACCACTCATCTTAGGGTCCATCGAATGCTCGAATGCCATTGCTCTGCATCTATCATTCGACCTCTTAAAAAAAAATCATATTACGAGACCACTGGATGCGTGGATGTGAAGTACAACATATGAGATCTATCCCTCTCCATAGAATTTTACCTAGAGGTACCCCAGATTCCCATATGCCCAGATGCCTAGATGTCAAATGCTTCATCTAGCATACAGATAAATCCGACAACTGAAATATGTGGGATTTGATCTGATGAATCTGGTTCAATGATGGTTCTCCCATATTTTACATACATATTCAGTATCTCGGGCTCTTCTAAATTTCTCGATGCTTCATCCTTCTGATTCCTATACTCTCGAATGACCAACTGATAAGAGGTCAAAGGAGTTGAAATCAAGATGATGTTCGAGGTGGTTTGACTAGGTGAAGTCGAAGTTGAATATATCGACAACAAGTCAAAGGTTGAGATGGTTCGACCATGTAAATTCGAAGTCAAAGACATTGCCAGCAATTCGAAGAGGTCAACCGATAAGAGGTTGATAGGAAGGCATGTGGAAACCAACTAAATACTGAATGAAGGCCGATTGGTAGTCTACTGGTAATCCAACTTGGTAGTCAACTACAAAAAAAATCCTGATATTTATGGGATTTGTAGCCAATGGTCTATGTGGATCTGTAACCGTATTCGGGTTCCTTTTTTTTTAGCGTTTTTCCTACTATACAGCCTATAAAGAAGGCATGTTTTAATGTTTTAAAAGATAATGAATCATACAATAACCAACATTTAGAGGTTATTAGTCATGCATGTGTAATTCGAATTGGCTAGAGCGTTGTTCTTGTGTAAAGTAGGAAGGTATGATGTCGATTATGTCTTAGGTGAGGACCAAGTTTAGACATGTAACATTTTATTCTAAATGAATAAGACAACAAGAGAGCATAATGGTCAAGGAATGTTGATTTGGTTTTCTTGGTTTGGGTTTGTATGGTAAAATATCTTTGTACTGTGCGTTTTCTTTGTCATTTACTTTCTTGTTTAAATATTTCTTCCTCTCTTCTGCTAGGTTTAGTGTGGAAGTGCTCCTAATTTCCTAACAATATGACCCTTCTCAGCAACTACTAACATGATGACCTATGGATTCCTGAATACCCAGATGTTCATTTCTCTAGCTACCAAAATGTCCACCACCACAACCTACCATTGTGGCCTTTCCATAGGGAAAATTGGCACCACGTGATCCGAAATATCTTTTAAAGACTATGGTTAAGTTTTAAAGCATGAGTTCATTAACCATTTAGGAATTGAAGAAAGAGGAAGAATTAATGATATAACATGGAATCCATCATAATAAATTAATATCTCAAAGTAAGCACAAAGAATCGGCAAACCATAACAAAAAAATTGTTAACGGAGTTAGGCAAGATCACCTACGTCTCTGGGCCTTTGTCTCAGTGGGTGAGGCTTTCTTATTTCTCTTAAATGCTTCAAAATTACATCATAAAAGTGTCAAATGGATTAAAATATAGCATGGATGTTTTATTATAGAACCCAAGAATCCAACACAACTGACAACACTGAAAAATTTTGAGCGTAGCTCCCGGAATTGGCCCGCAAAGTTCCTCTCCTCAATGGCTTCCCTGCATAAAAATGTCTTTGGCTTCACAATTCTACAAAATTTATCATGTTCTGAACTTGTTTGGACTGTCAAAAACCTTTGGTTTATATAGATTCTTAGTTAGGGGTCGAAATCCAACTTTCCCCCAACTTTCTGGCCTCATATTGGGCTCATATCCCCTTCAGAGGGCCAAAACTCCTCAAAAATCACTAAAATTTAGCTAAAAATAGACTAAAATAAGGTAAAAACCCAAAAGTTCCATGTGTCCTACTTATAAGGGGCACACTTTCCTTAGCTGGAAAAGGTGCTTAAGTTTATATTTATGAAAAGTGGGTTTTTTCTCTGAAGTAGTAATTCAACCTTTCTGGCTAGCTCATTGTACTTAAATCATTTGAAGAGGTAGGTCATGGGATCGAATTCCATGCATTCCAACAATATAAATTTGACCTTTCTAAGGCCTTGATCATGGTGACATGTGTCACCCTTGGATTCAACCATGTGTTATCCCATGGTTGGCCAATCTTTTGCCACATGGACTATCAAAACTTTGACACTTGTCATCATGAACCCTTGCCACTTGTTATGACCTAGTGATACCACATGTCATCACCTGATGGATGCCACTTGTCGAATTTAAAATCTTCCCCATGTAACATGTTAAAGATGCCACGTGTCCCTTGACCAGTTGACTTTTTACCTGTTTGACCCAAACTTCAGATTGTGATAACTTTTTCATACGGACTCTGTTTTTTGATCCGTTTGCACCGACGAAAATATTGCGACGTGAACTTCGTGATCATATTGTTTTATTGATAATTTGAGAAATTTTATTTTTGAGCCTTTCAAGATCCATTTGGATCACGCCTCCCCACTAAGACCTTTTGGTCCTCCAAAAGGATATTAACCAAACATCAAGTGTGGGATAGGCCGCCCCACTTTTTATCTTTCTTTAAACTTTGTCCTGTGGACCTGTCTCATCTAGAAAAATTGAAAAACAACCATGGAAACTGACATCAGATTGTTAGCCACTTGTACTCTTTCACATCTGACTGAAGCCATTACCATCCATGTTGAAAACATTAGAAATAATAACATTAGAAATGCGACTACAAATGAGATAATATGTTTGTAGTACTTGCACGACATTAGCTTATCTTGAAGCAAAGTATGATTGAACTTCCATTCCACAACCATCTCATGTTCATGCTTAAGATCAATTGCTTTATTTGGCACAATTATAGGTGTGTTTCTTTCATAAGATGTCTTCCTTAATTGTTCCATTGTTTGAAGAGATTGATTTTCTTTTAAGTGATGAGCATGTACAACATATTCATTGTATTTTTTGGTTAAGTAATATTGATTATGTTCCATGTAGAAGATTTCTTTGCGATCATACAAATAAGGACTGCCTAAGACCATTCCACATTCATCGAGTGGCACCACATCACACGTTACCTCATCCACAAACTTTGATGAAATTGCAAACTTTAAAGTTCTTTGTTTTTTTATGTGCAATTTATGATTATTTCTTATCCATTTGAGTGAGTAATGTTTATGATGGATCTTAGTTTTTAATGCCAATTGTTTAACCACTTCCTCTAAAATCAAGTTAGATTGAAATCCACTATATATCAATGTGTCTAACTTAGTATGTCTGATTATGACCCTTATGTGAAACAATTTACTTCTAGAATCATATCCATCACCAATTATACCTGTAAAACCAACTGTTGTGATTTTAAACTCATCACCCGAATTTGATCCCAAGTTTGTTGGTCGTGTTGTTGCTGCAGCTTTTTTCCTCCCTTTCTTCTCTTTGAACCACTTCGGTCTCTCCTCGAGATGAAATTGTCAACAATGGTCATCATCATGCGCTTGTTTATTGCAATGCCTGCAAAAGAGCTTCTCTTCCTTTCTTGTCACTGAATTTTCTTTCTTTCCATTCCACTTCGTTTTTTCCTCTTTTCTTGAAGACGATTCCCCTGATACACCAACTCTTGTTTTCGCTACCTCAATGTATGTTGCTTGAACATAAACCTCTTTAGGATTAGTATTTCCAAACATAAATATAATGTTACGAATATGTGCAGGTAAACCTCATATATACTTCATAAGCATTTATTGGGTATGTCATAGAATTTCTAGCATTAATGTCATCTTACAAAATTCATCTATGTATGCTTGCACTGTTTGTCCCTTTCTTAGTTTAAGACCTTGCCTTTCAATTAAAGCCTTATGTTTATAACCCAAAGGATAAAATTTCTTTTTAAGTGCATAAACAAAAACTTGCCATGATGTAAATACATTACCCACTTGTTGCATGCCATTTTGCAACTTGCTTTTCCACGAGATGAGTGTTGTTCCTGCAAGTCGAAGCGATGCCAATTTGATTTGAGTTGCCTCATCCTTGATTTGTTGCACACTAAAATTAAATTCCATCTATCTGACCTAGTTATCAAGCCTCTATGCATTGACTTCACCATCATACATGGGTAATTCAAACTTCACATGAAGCTTAAGTAAAGGCATATCATGTCTATGTTTATGGGAATGTTTTCTTGCAGTGGATTTGGAACTGGTACTTGAAGAAGAAGAAGTTGATGGAGAAGAAGGAAGTGAAGGAGGAGGTTTAGGAGGATCATCTCCTTATTGACTTTTGGCCTTTGAAGATTCACCTAGAACTAGTCTCCTCCGCTCCAAGTAATCATCATATAAAACATTTACCATCTATGACATGGAGAAGAAGGTCTTTCTAAACTCTATCTCGTCTTCAGAAAGTCCCTCTTCTGATGCCATCTTCTAACTTTGAGAAGTTATCTTTCTCGATCCAATCTTAGGATTATATTCAAAAAGATCGCCTTCACCACGATTCATTTTTTCCCTAGTAATCATGCAAACTCAAAAACCTACCATCAACCATCTTTGACACCTCTTGATCCGAAAAGATCTTTTAAAGACTATGGTTAAGTTTTAAAGCATGAGTTCATTAACCACTTAGGAATTGAAGAAAGAGGAAGAATTAATGATATAAAATGGAAGCCATAATAAGAAATGCAGATCTGAAATTAATCACAAATAGTCAGCAAGCCATAAAATAAAATTTGTTAATGGATTTTGGCAAGATCGTCTATGTCTATGGGCCATTGTCTTAGTGGGTGAGGCTTTATTATTTCTCTTAAATGATTAAAAAGTACATTAGAAAAGTGTCAAATGGATTAAAACATTGTCTGGTTGTGATCTTCTCGACCTCAAGAATCCAACACAACCGATGGCACTGAAAAGGGTTGAGCATAGCTCCCGGAATTGGCCCACAAAGTTCCTCTCGTCAATGGCTTCCCTGCATAAAAATGTATTTGGCTTCACAATTCTACAACATTCCTCATGTTATGAACTTGTTTGGACTGTCAAAAACCTCTAGTTTATATAGATTTTGAGTTGGGGGTCAAAATCCAACTTCCCCCCAACTTTCTGGCCTCATATTGGGCTCAGATCCCCTTGAAAGGGCCAAAAATAATCAAAAATCACTAAAAATCAACTAAAAATCCACTAAAATAAGGTCAAAACCCAAAGTTTGGAATTTTTTTTTATTAAGCCCCCAGTTAGGGTGCGTTCCCCCCTTCTGTGTTCATATGAGTTCCATGTGGCCTAGTTCAAAGGGGCACACCTCCCTTAGCTGGAAAAGGTGCTTAAGTTTATATTTCTCAAAAGTGAGCTTTTTCTCTAAAGTAGTAATTCTCCCTTTCTAACTAGCTCATTGTACTTAAGTCATTTGAAGAGGTAGGTCATGGGATCGAATCCCATGCAGTACAAAAATATAAATATGACCTTTTTAAGGCCTTGATCATGGTGACATGTGTCACCCTTGGATTGGACCATGTGTCAGCCCATGGTTGGCCAATCTTTTGCCACATGGACTATCAAAACTTTGACACTTGCCATCATGAACCCTTTCCACTTTTCATGACCTAGTGATACCACATTTCATCACCTAATGGATGCCATTTGTCGAATTTAGAATCTTCCATGTGTCACATGTTGAAGATTCCACGTGTCCCTTGACCAGTTGACTTTTTACCTGTTTAACCCAAACTTCAAATTGCTACAACTTTTGCATATGAACTCTGTTTTTAGATCTGTTTACACCGTCGAAAATCTTGCGATGGGCACTTCGCGACCATTTCATTTTCTTGAGAATTTGAGAGATTTTATTTTTGAGCCTTTAAAGTCCATTTGGATCAGTGCAACTCCATGCTCTTTTCATGGTTATCCCACCTCATGGATCCCCCTCATGCTAACATCATGGTACAACAAAAATAATCAAAATGTTCCAAATTTTCCAATTTTCGTGAAAAAATTCTCTATTTTCCAAGAAATGGTTTGGTCGTTTATAACCCACTGGCTTGACCTCTGCAAAAAAGGTGATATTCAAATTGTAGTTGGCCCATGCATCCCAATAATTTAAAATGAGATCTAATACCAATATGTGGTGTACCCCATCACCAAAAAACCAAATATTTTTCTCTTAAACTAATCTATAACGTACCCACTGCTTGGGTACCTCAAGAATTCATGTTCTTAATGAATTTCCAATTTTTTATACCAATTGTTAAATAAGGAAGAATGATACATGCACATGAAGTAATCAAGAATCATGCTATAACATAAAATATATTAATAACATTCCATTCACAACATTGACAACAATCATGCATGATATAAACACATATCAAAGATAAATGACAAACAACAAAATAAATCATAGAGAAACACATAGAGACTTATATTTTACAAGAATTTCACCAACTAGATGTAGACATTGGAAGTTCCACCCAACCTTAGACACTTTTTTTCTATATATAAATGGTATATCAACCTAAATCTAGAGTTATGAATCCACAAGGAATTGTCCTAGGCCAAATCTAGTTTCCCAAACCAGTCTAGGTAATCAATTCTCATAGTTTCTCAACCATACATAAACCCTAGTTTACCAGCTCTCCTTTTGATTATCCTGCATAGCCCACAAGCATGAACCCCCTTCACTGACACACATTCCCTTGGGCTACTCACCTCGATCCAGGGCTCCAATGCTACTAGTTAGAAAACATAAATGCTAGAAACATCCAGAATTCTTAGATATAAATAGTCTTGGCATTATTGTCAACATTCATATGCACATAGGCATTGAGTCTTTTCTATAATACCAGTAGATCCTACAACCAATAGCCATGTATCATTACCTCCAACAACTCATCTCCCCATGCCCACAACCTGATACCAACCGAGTAAGAAAGAAAGTAATGATGAACAAGATTTGGGTGGCCAAAATGAACCAACAACCCCCCTAAAAAAATGAAGCAACAAAAATCAGGAAAAAATAAGTAACTCCCAAGGAGCCCATAGTTAGGGATTATATAAATTTCAAGGAATAACATGGCCACTCCAAGAGACTCAAGTGACCCTTCCCTTCCTCACTAAAATCAAGGGTAAATATTTAAAATTATAAAATATAAAGGCTCAGACCCTCAACCCCCCTCTCTCACAGAATCATACCCCCCTATAATATTTTTACTTGTTTGTCTTACAGCCAACGATGTATTTTATTATTAAAATTATTAAAATTATTACATTCCTAGGCTCTCTGGAATTTTTAATTGTTTGGGCACCTCAAACTCTCTTTGACATACAAAGTAAATTATTAATCCGGGGATGCAAAACCAGGGTATTACTCAATGAATTTTTGCATGAAGGAACGATATGAATCCTCTTCCAGATGAGTCCATTAGGATTCAATTAGGATTCTATACTCTTCCTCTAGAAGCCATGCTTGATTGAATTTGAACAAGGAAGGAGGCTTGGGTCCTCTTTTTTACAACTTCAGTGAGATGGGTATATGATATGATATACTAGAAGTTCCAATGGTTCTTCAATAATTATTCAGAAATTAGGAAATGATCCTACCTTTTAGAAACCAAAAGATACCATTTTCTCCCATTACACCATGCTTGGGACAATTTTGGCGACCCCAAATCTACTAAATGGTTATTTTCAATCGAGTGAGAAAAAAAACCTTCCAAAGGGTCTCTCCAAGGATGAGATCCCCAAACCTTCATGAGTGAGAGAGTAAAATTTAAATCACCTCCAAGTATTACATAAGAGGAAGATAAGATACCAAAAGCAACATGTCCCTCCCAAAAGGGTCATTTTTAGTATATGGAATATGCACATTAACCATTATAAAATAAGAATTTAGAAAATGATCCTTCAAATTGACAACAATTATTGACAAAAAATTAGAGGAGGACACAACCCTAAACCGAGGAATCCAAGAAGAGAGATAGCCACCTAACAAGCCAACTGAGATGACTATGAAAAAATATCAGTCCCTTAGCCATGTCTTAAAAGATTCAATATGCTTATCACCTACACACATAGTTTCTTTAATCATAATAAAATCTGGTCTGTAATCCTGCATGATCCTTTTGAGGGATAGGATTTTTGGAGCATGCCCAACTACATGTGCCTTGAAGGAGAGAACTATCATTGGAAAAATTTATACTAGTATTTCCCTACTCCAAGGGCTCGAAAGATAGTATATTGTTTCCCACTTATTATGTCCTTATTGGCATCAATTTGGGATAACAAAATAAGGTATTTTATTCCCACATGAACACTCACCACTTTATCCAAGGCCAAACCGCCAAGGATGGATTCCATAGTCCCCATATTAACCTTAGAATGTAGAATATAGTCATATTTCATAAGATACTTTGAGGAATTACTAAAATCAAATTCCACCATTAGGGACTAAGAAGAGGATGAAGGGACACTTTCCAAAAGGAAAGACTTAGGAAAAATCTGCTCATTTGGAAAAACCAACTCACATTGAGGGATTTTTGGCTCCATGTCATGGGGAAAGTTTCCTAACTTGAGGGGGTTCTGAATGGTAGAAGACAAGGCCCCAGCTATTAAATCCTCCTAACTTGGACAAGGGACAACTGAGGGAGATTGACCAACTACATTTTAAAATGACAGAGGGGAGGAATCTAGAACTTTCGATTTACCAATGACCACATATTGATTTTCCAAAGATCTTGGAATGCCTTAATCCCTTGACCGAATAAAAATAGGGATATGATGTGAAACATTTGGCACATTTGAGACCTTATGTGAATCCAACACCTTTTCTGATCCACCCTCCACCATATTAGTCTTTTTATTTGACATCTTCTTGAAAGGAGGAAACTGAGAGAGAGCCCTTCGACACTATGCCTACAAGTGTCCAAATTCATGGAACCCGAAACACCTAAATGGAAAATTCCAAAAATAAAGTCTCTCAAACCAATATAAAAATACACACACAAGCTCAAACTCATCCAACAAACCCTCTCTCAGATCCACCTCAATCTGCATCCAAGCCCATCGCCTATCCATTTTTGTATCCCAATTGGGCTCACAACTTACAAACTTTCCAATATTCTTATTAATGGACTTAAGCACCGATGGAAAATTTGGCATAATCTCCCAAACCTTGGTAGGTGAAAGGGTTTCTTGGGATGGGTCAAAATTTGTGGCCCATTCCTTCAAAATTAAACTTTAAAATGCCCCCCACCCCCACGCACGACTGAAAATTTCTTCCAGGTCTTCCCTAGATTTGAATTTGAAGCATAGTCAAACACGATTCACTGTGTAAATATGTCCTCTAACCAAATACATTTGTCCAATTTGAATCTATCCACTCATTTAGAGAATAGGATCTCACCAATTTACCACTAAAATGACCAACTTTTGTTCAACCCAATATATGTAGAATTGCATCGATTTCCACATTTGCACCCAACACCATCTTACTTTCCTCATGCTTGACCTTTCAACATTTCATATTTCTTTGAATAGAATGATCAAGATTCTCTCTCTTCAACTCAAAACCTATTGGCATATTCGAAAACCCCTTCTGAGACTCAAATGCATTCATATATCTACAAGGAAAATGAGATGAATAAGGCCTTTTTTTATCCCCACCCCCTAACCTAAATGAAGGATCCTACATGCTAGAAGTAAAATCCACCACCGAAACTTTACTCCTAGTCCCCTCTATCATAGAGAAAGACATGGCCTTGGAAAGAATGAGTGTCAGTTATGAACCCCCTAGCTCAACCAACAACTCAAATCCAACCTTTTGTTGTACCCTCACCCGCTACTATCGTCAGACGAAATGAATGTTTGAAACAAAGATCTTCTCCATACTCATTTTTTCACCATTGTAATACACCATTTCTTCAACCATATGAAAACGCCTTCCTTGAAATAAAAACATATCAAAATAACCTTCATGTGATAGGATGAGACACCCACCTTTTTACCAAAAACTTCAACACCATTTTTACGTCATATGGGGCCTACCCTTAGGTGTCATACCCTTTTCCCCTATGCCGCATATGATGTAAAACATGGTATGTCGGTCTGATTATTATTTGTAAGGTGCCATGGATGTTATTATTTATAAGAAACTTGCCAAAACGTTTTTACTTGCCCATAATTAATTTTGTAAATTTTCATTTTGAAATGATTTAATAAAAATAATAATTATGAAACATTTTTTGCATGCATCATTGTAATTGAATTGCATGCATGAAATTCGACTCACTTTCTTGAAGATGGAAAAATATCAATAATGCCTACTGTTTCTATCATAACAAATGCCAATCAGAAAAAATTCCTTCAGCATCAATATAGTCATAGATGTGGATTTGGATGTTTATTTTCAAGTGGTAGGAGGTATAATTTTAGCCTCAAGTTATGGGTGACTAGGAGAAGAAGTGAGTTGTAGCTAGAGAATGTTGAATGGGTAGAAGATAAATGAAAAAGGAGTAATATAATATGGGTTCTCTAGAGTCAGAGGAGGTATGTGGGTTGAGGGTTAAGGGAAAGTTTTGTATGATTCAGATTCTCTCTCTGAAACTAGGGGTGGAAGCACCACCAACATCAATGATCCGAAAAATATCTTTTAAAGACTATGGTTGAGTTTTAAAACATGTGTTCATTTACCATTTAGGAAATTTATAAAAGAGGAAGAATTTAATTAAGAAACATGGAAGCCATAATAACATATATAGATATGGAAATAAGCACAAGAATACGCAAACCATAACAACAAAAGTTGATAACGAAGTTCGACAATATCGCCTACGTCTATGGGCCTTTGTCTCTGTGGGTGAGGCTTTCTTATTTCTCTTCAAATATTAAAAAGTACATCATTAAAGTTCCAAATGGATTACAAAATAGACTGTCTATGCTCTGCTAGATCTCAATAACCCAAAAAAACTAATGACACTGAAAACGGATGAACGACGCTCCCAAAAATGGCCTGCAAAGTTTCTCTCCTCAATGGATTCCCTCTATAAAAATGGATTTGGATTTTCAATTATTCATAATTTTCCTATTTTGAACCTCTTTAAGACTTCCAAGAACCTCTGGTTTATATATTCTTGAAGTTGGCAACAAACGCCCAACTCCCCCCAAGATCTAGCCTCAAAAATAGCTCCAAATCCTCCAAAAATGGTCAAAATCTATCAAATATGGTTGAAAAATCAATTAAAACTATTATTATAAGGTTACAAAACCCACCTTGGTCAAAAATTAGGGCACAACCTCTTATCTTCGGGCTCCTGGTCACCTGTGCACCCTCCATGTGGTCCTGGTCGGGCGCTGACTTGCTACCCCCCTCCTCTGTTTGCTCCCGGTCATGTGGCTTGGCCCATGTGGCCATGTCCTGATGCCTCCAAATGCTCTATATGGTTAGAACCCTGGTCATAAGGCTCTATTTACAAACCCTAGTTGGCAGGATAGCCCAACCGACTGACGCTAACCCCACACATATATGTGTTATACTTTAAAGACTGGGCATATGTAACGGTCGTATGTGATATGAATGCGTCGGGGGCTTGGAGCTATACCATAACAATTCCCGCGTTGAAGTATAGAATGTGGTCTTGTGGTTTGGTTGTATGGTGATGCGTCGAGGGTTGGGGCTAGGCCCCAGCCCTTTACTCCACCAAAATTTACACAAATCGTATTCAAATATTTGTTTTGAACCTTATGGATTAAGAAATACCATGGGCGAGCTAGTAGCCCGGCCCTGCCAAAACTTGTTTCCTATACCAGAGGACATGGGTTTGACTCCCATGGAGTCCATACCATTTTTCAACCACTGACCAATGGAGGGGTGCCATGTGGCATCCCAAGATTGGGTCACGTGGCACCATTATATTCACCCAGATAAAGGACACATGTCAACCAACAATTCATCCACCTGCTAGCTAGCGTGTCTTCCCAGTGATCATGCCATTATACCTACCATGTCATTGTATAACCATACATCGTGTATAGTCATCTGCCACTTCAACACTGTACGAACTGTACAGTCATTAAAAAAATTGTCTGTTTGGAAAAATGAACAGAACACAATATCTTTCGCATATGACATTCATTTAAGCCCATTCAAGTTTCATTATGTTCATATCGATGAGGCCTACAAACACGTCTGTTTTGAAGTGATTCTGAGCAATTTTATTTTTAGGCCATCCTGGACCCATTTTGGTTTCAAGATCCATTTTGGATCACACCTCCCTAGTAAGACCTTTCGGTCCTCCAAAAGGATACTAACCAATCATCAAGTGCGGGATAGGCCACCACACTTGTTCTCTATCTTTAAACTTGGTCTTGTGCACCTATCTCATCAAGATCAACTGTAAAACAACAATGATAACTAAAAGCATATTGTTAGCCACTTGTACTCTGTCACATCTTACTAAAGCCACTATGATCCATGTTGACAACATTACTAATGATAACATCATAAATATGAGTGCAGATGAAAAAATATTTTTGTAGTACTTGCATGACATTAGATTATCTTGAAGGAAAGTATGAATGAACTTCTATTCTACAATCATCTCATGTTCTTGTTTAAGATCAATTACTTGATTTGGTACAATTATAGGTGTGTTTCTTGCATGAGTTTCCTTACTTAATTGTTCCATTGTTTGAAGAGATTGATTTTATTTTAAGTGATGAACATGTACAACATATTCTTTGTCTCCTTTGCTTAAGTGATATTGATTATATTCCCTCTAGAATATTGCTTTGCGATCATACAAATAAGGACTGCCTAAGACCATTCCACATTCATTGAGTGGAACCACATCACATGTTACCTCATCCACAAACTTAGATGAAATTGCAAACTTTAATGTGCATTTCTTTGTAATGTGCAATTTATGATTGTTGTTTATCCATTTAAGTGAGTAAGGTTTATGATGCATCTGAGTGTTTAATCCCAATTGTTTAACCACTTCCTCTAAAATCAAGTTAGATTGATATCCACTATCTATCAATGTGTCAACCTTAGTATGTCTCATAATGAACCTTATGTGAAACAATTTAGTTCTAGAATCAAATCCATCACCAATTTTACTTGTCAAACCAACCGTTAAGACTTTAGATTCATCACCCGAATCTGATCCCAAGTCTGTTGGTCATGTTGCTGCTACTGCAACTGTTTGCCTCCCTTTACTCTCTTTGAACCAATTTGGTCTCTTCTCGGGATGCAATTTCTAGCAATGTTCCTCATCATGCCCCTCTTTATTGCAATGCTTGCAAGACAACTTATCTTCCTATCTTTCCATTGAATTTTCCTTCTTGCCATTCCACTTCCTTTTGCCCTCTTTTCTTGAAGATGATTCCCCTGATACACCAACTCTTGTTTTCCCTTCCTCAATGTATGTTGCTTGAACATAAAACTCATCAATATTAGTGGGTCCAAACATAAATACAGTTTTACGAATGTGTGCAAGTAAACCTCCTATATACTCCATAAGTGTTTCTTGGGTATGCAATGGAATGTCTAACATTAATGCCATTTTACGAAATCCATCTATGTATTCTTGCACTGTTTGTCCTTTTCTTAATTTAAGACCTTTCCATTCAATTAAAGCCTTCTCTTTATAACCCAAAGGATAAAATTTCTTTCAAAGTTCAGAAACAAAAACTTTCCATGATGGAAATACATTACCCACTTGTTGCATGCCATTTTTCAACTTTCTTTTCCACAAGACAAGTGTTGTGCCTACAAGATGAAGCGATGCCAACTTGATTTGAGTTGCCTCATCCTTGATTTGTTGCACACTACAATAAACCTCCATTTGTCTGACCTAGTTATCAAGCCTCTTTGCATTGACTTCACCATCATACATGGGTAATTCGAAATTTACATCAATCTTAAGTAAAGGAATTTCATGTTTATGTTTATGGGAATGTTTTCTTGTAGTGGATTTAGAACTTGAGATTGAAGAAGAAGAAGTTGATGGAGAAGAAGGTGGTGAAGGAGTAGTTTGAGGAGGATCCTATCCTTCTTCACTTTTTACCTTTGAAGATTCACCTAGAATTGGTCTCTTCCATTCCAAGTAATCCTCATATAGAACCTTCATCATCTCCGACATGGAAAATAAGTCTTTCGAAACTCTTTCTCCTCATGAGAAAGTCCCTCTTAAGATGTTATATTCTCACTTTGAGAAGTTCTCTTTCTCGATCCAATCTCAGGATTCTCTTCAACAAGTTCTCCTTAACCACGATTCATCATTTCCCTGGTAATCATGCAAACTCAAAAACAGACCATCAACTAGCTTTGATACCACTTGATCCGAAAAGGATCTTTTAAAGACTATGGTTGAGTTTTAAAACATGTGTTCATTTACCATTTAGGAAATTGATAAAAGAGGAAGAATTTAATTAAGAAACATGGCATCCATAATAACATATAGAGATCTAGAAATAAGCATGTAATAATTAGCAAACCATAACAACAAAAGTTGATAACGGAGTTCGAAAATATCGCCTACGTCTTCAGGCCTTTGTCTGAGTGGGAGAGGCTTTATTATTTCTCTTCAAAGCTTCAAACGTACATCACAAAAGTGTAAAATGGATTACAAAATGATCTCTCTATGTTCTTCTAGATATCAATAACACAACAAAACTGACGACACTAAAAACGGATGAACGAAGCTCCCAGAAATGGCCCGCAAATTTTCTCTCCTCAATGGATTCCCTGCATAAAAATGGATTTGTATTTTTGATTCTTCAGAATTTTCCTATTCTGAACCTATTTAAGGCTTCCAATAACCTCTGGCTTATATAGGCATGAAGTTGGCAACAAACTCGCAACTCCCCCTCAATATATGGCCTCAAAAAGAGCTCTAGATCCTCCAAAAATGGTCAAAATCCATCATATCTCGTTGAACAATCAATTAAAAATCTTCTTATAAGGTTACAAAACCCACTTTGGGAAACAATTAGGGTGAAGACCCTTATCTTTGGGCTCCTAGTCATTTGTGCACCCTCCATGTGGCCCTGGTGTGGCGCTGACTTGTTTCCCCCCTCCTCTATTTTCTCTCAGTCATGTGGCTTGGCCCATGTGTCCATGTCCCGATGCTTCCACGCGCTCTGTATGGTTAGACCCCTGGTCATAAGGCTCTGGTTACGCGTCTTGATTAGTAGGCTAGCCCTACCAACTGACGCTAACCCCACACATATCCACACTATTCTTTAAAGACTGGGCATATGTAATGGTTGTATGCGATATGAATGCATCGGGGTCTTCGACCTATACCATAAAAAAATCCCGGGCCTAAGTATAGAATTTGGTCTTGTGGTTAGGTCATATGGTGATGCTCCAATGGTTGGGGCTAGGCCCCAGCCCTTTACTCCACCAAACTTTACACAAAGCACATTCAAATATTTGTTTTGAACCTTATGCATTCAACACTACCATGAGCAGGCTGGTAGCTCGACCCTGCCAAAACGTGACACCTGGAATGGAGGTCACGGGTTTGAATCCCGTGGAGTCCATACCATTTTTCAATCTCCGACCAATGGAAGGGTGCCATGTGGTAGACCAAGACTGGGCCACGTGGCACCGTTATATTCTCTGAGATAAAGGACATGTGTCAACAAACAATTCTCCCACCTGCCAGCCAATGTGTCTACCCAGTCAACATGCCACTATACCTTCCATGCCACTGTATGACCATACGACCTATATAGTCATCTTCCACGTCAGGACTGTATGGATTGTACAGTCAACAAAAAAATTGCTTGTTTGGAAAAACGAATAGAACGTGATATCTTTCGCATACAACGTCTATTTGAGCCCATACAAGTTGCATTGGGTTTGTATCGACGAGGCCTATGCACATGTCTATTTTGAATTGATTTTGAGCACTTTGAATTTTAGGCCATCTTGGACCCATTTGAGTTTCAATATCCATTTTGGATCAATCAATAAGACCGTAGGTAAAGCTATAAAAATACAAAAAATAGTGTATTACTTTAGAACATACTTAACATATTACCTAGAGGTATTTTTGAACTTGGTACAAGAGCTCTAGAATCTTTATGTTCGACATCGGTTGGAGTACTGTAGCCCTCTTTTCACTTGGAAGTGGAGGGCATCAACACCTTTGGATCCACATGACGCTCCTCGCCAATGCGAGAAATTGGATTCCAAGATTGCCTAGCTTGAGGAGTGGGTTGGGGGCTCTATATTAATGAGTTAGTTGGGATGGTAGCAATCGAATCAATAGTTGTTTCCAATGCTATCGTGACCGCAACAACAATATCAATATTACTGCTGATGTTACAGCTAGAACTAGACTTGCTCTAGTAATAAGCCCTTGAGATCTCATAAACTAGACATTTGGTTGTCTCCCTAGACGATTAGCCTATTTTATGGGCGCATTCATGCGGTCATCGAATTGAATCCCTTGTTAATTTTAGAGGCCACAAACCCGCTCCAAACCTAGAGGAGAGGAATTGAAAAAGTAAGTGCTTTTGTTGTGAACACCCACGGGAAACTTCCATGTGTTGATAAATCTCTCATGGACAACAACTCATATTTAAATATAAGATTACTTGAGCTTCTATGCTTATGTATGTGTGCCATTTTCATGGAAGGGTGGACGACCATTGTTTGAAAAGCATTTGAAACAATTTTTGGCAATTGACATAAGTATTCCTCAAGTTTTATGGTAATTATGTAATCTCATGTAAAATTGTTATGTTTTAAATCACAATTTATAATCATTGTTGAAAGTTAGATTTTAAATTTTTTTATTAGATTAGTTTTAATAAATAGTAAATAATATATACATCTTTCTTAGAAGTAATTGTCAATTTAAGAAATAACTTTAGAGAATTTATTCTCTTTTCCCCAAAATAATGTGAAATTGTGAATATAATACATGGGAGTTTGTCCTCTATTTTTCTTGAAAATTTAACCACGTCTATCTCTATTAAGACTAAAGAGGTATCTAGTAAATGAACTTTTATTACATATTAGTACATGCACACTGAAACCTAATTCACAATGTTGGAAGGGATGTAATTTAATAATATGGAAGTTGGATTCCCAACCATTACTTTTATTTCAAAGCCTTCACATGTTTGGCCATATTAGCTTTCTTTCTCACTTTTTACATTACTTGTTGTGTGTCATTCTTTTCTTAATTTAGTATACAATTTTTGAATTCTCACTTTTTACATTACTTGTTGTGTGGCATTTTTTTCTTAATTTAGTATACAATTTTTGAATTTTTGAATAGCAATGAGTTACTAGAACCACTTTACATCTATCTAAATTTCGAATATAACATCACTATAAAGGGATGAAGTGATTGACTAAATAACATCATGATGAAGCAATTAAACGTAGTTGAGATA
>ML817317.1:184467-203498 GCA_009831015.1 Picea engelmannii
GTAGCCCCAGTGGAGTTATCTACATACCCTCTCCTACCATGCACTCATTTGATATAGTTTATTTTATTTCGGTATAATTCCCTGAGCGAGTGGGAGAGGAGGATGTTTGTTATTTGCAAAATGAGATGGTTAAGGTGATTTTTTTGCTAGCTCTATACTAAGGTACATGTAGTCCTTTTCATCTTACCACATTTCCCTTAAGGTTTTAACAGACTACCAGGCATACACTTCATCACTTTTCTAATTTTTTTCATCTTTACAGGTTAGATAGAAAACTCTTTAAAACAACTGCAAGTCTCCCAATACTTCTACTGTTGTATGTAAGAGATGAGTCAGGAACAGAGTTCATGATATCGCATGAATTGGGTTCCACCAATGTCTTGTTGAACACAATCTTCAAAATCCCAGAAGTACTGTAGAAAGAAACAAAAAACAAAAATGCACTTCACAATCAGCCTACCTAAAAACAAAACATCATGAAAACACACACACATATTTTTTTTTTTAATGAAAATATTGTTTTAGGGCTTGGTCATTCACCAGGAGGGCATCAAGCTCCCCCACTCAGATTTTGTAACTGATACATGCCTAAACCAATTTTCTTATCTACTTGAAAGGGTCTGAGCCATATATTTTGAAACTTTGATTGCATTCCCTTCGGCTCATTTGCTATGTCCCATTTTAGGACTAAGTCTCCTACTTCAAAATTCTTCTCCTTGGCCTTATGCTTATCAAACTTCCTTTTAACTATCTGTGGATGAGCTATGAACTTTGATTTTTGTTTCTCCCTCTCTTCTTCTAGGAAGAGGAGGGTATCAATTCTTTGTTGTATAATTGATGAGGGTTGTCCTGTAGAATCTTGAGCAAGTTTAAGAGATGGAAGATATAGCTCGTTTGGGAGAATGGATTCCTATCTATATACCCAAAATTATGGGGAATTTCCAATAGCTTCCTTGGGTGTTACTCTATCATCCCATAAGGCATTATGGAGTGAACTATGCCAATTCCTCTGGTTGTCTGTAACTATTTTATTTAGTATCCTCACTAGGTTCGTATTGGTTGATTCTGCCACTTTGTTCCCCTATGGATAATAGTTTGCAGAGTATCTGATTATGATTCCTTTGTCTAGAGAAAACTATGTTAATAGGGTGTGTTATCACTCCAAGAGTCACTCCCTAGTTGTAAAGGGAACTAGTTGGGTAACATAAAAATTATTTGAATGAAGATTATGCAAGGTGGGTCAAACTGATTGATTGTCAAAACTCACTCCCTCAAGACACATCTAAATTCATTCAGACAAATAGGGTCTTAACTATACTGACCAGATAAATTATAGATTGAAAGTGGATAGAGAATACTATCATACTAGCATAAACATGTATCCTAAGAGTACACATAATTGGCTAGTTACAATAGTAGAATATTTGTGACTCCTTGCCTACTAATGCAATGACAAATACATACACCAATCACTAAATAAACAAAGACATGTGAAAAGAAAAGGCTTGGCACTTGCGCTTGGATTTGGTGACTTGGAGTTTGACATATGTTGTTTGTGAAATTTGGTATGTGATATGTCTTAGACTCAGGTCACTTGTGTTCACACACCACTTTTATAAAATTAACAAATAAATAAAAATATATTTTTTATTTGAAAATATAATGAGACATAAAAACTAGGTTTTTAGGCAAAAATAGCAGTTTATTGTTAACTTTTGGAATGCAGGTCAAAAGCCAGAGTAAAAACAATATTAGGAAAAATCAATTAATGGGAGATTATCAAGGCTTGATGGGGAATTTGAAAACTCAGAAGACCTAGGAAATCAATAAATCAAGCATGAACAAATGAAGGTGCCTCAAAACTTAGAAGAACATTTTGAGCGCTAACAGGGTGGAGGAAAAGTAAGAGGCATTCAAAAACAATGACGGAAGGCATACTAAACCTTGTAATCATCTGTTGTTATATGAATTGGATCACCACATTTTCATTTGCATGAGTGATAAGGATGGCCTCTGCCCATATTGTGAAATAGTTTGTGGCAGTCAGTATGTATCTGTGTTGTTTTGAAGAACTATGTGTAATTTATCCTATGATATCTAACCCCTATTGTCTGAATGGTCTGGAGACGACCACAGGTTGGAGTGGGAAAACTTCTCTCTTTTCCCTCTCCACATGCATTTGACAATTTTTACAGTTTCTAGTGTATGTGTGAGTATCCCTGAACAAAGTAGGCCAATAATAGTCGGCTCTCAATATTTTGTGAGTGGTCGTGTTTCTTGTGAAATGTCCACCTGCATGACCATCATGGATATCCCTTAGAACCTTGTCTACATATTCATGTTTGAGACATATTAAAAGTACCCAATCATAGTTAACATGGAAGAGAACCTCATACCAAGAATCTTTCCATAGGGAGACATATGAAGCTTCACAACACCATAATTCCAATTCATTCTCCCATCCAGGGTCTTCATTTATTTGGTCCTACGCTTTAGCTGTCAGTTTTCATAATCCTTGTCCCTTAACCAATTTAGTAGGTTTAATATCTAGATCAAATTCTTTGACTACTACCATCCATTTTCCTCTTCTTTCCCCCATCTTTTGTTGAGTAAATAGGGATCAAAATGCAGGGTGAGGCACGATGAATTTGGTATGGTTTTTTAGGATGTAAGATCTGAAGTGTTTGACTGCCTTTTATACTGCACAAGTTTGCTTGTCTATGGTAGGGTAATTTAGTTTTGTCCCTTGGATATTAATGCTCATAAATGAGACTGGGGCCTGGTTGTTGATATCATCCTTTTGAGTCAATACTGCAGCTAACGATTTCTTAGAGGAAAAAGTGTAGAGGAAGAAATCTTTGCTGAAGTCAGGACTTCGCAACACTAGGGATTGAGATATTTCAACCTTGATATTGTTGAAATCACTTTTTCTTTCATCATCCCACTTAAATTAAGCATCTTTGCAGATAAGTTTTCATAAGGGTTTGATAGTTTTAGCTAAATCGAGGGTGAATTTCCTCACAAAATTGATTTTCCCAAAGAAGGATTGCATAGCCTTTTTGTTGTGGGGTAATGGAAGATGAGATATAGCCCTAATTCACTCTCAGTCTATGTGAATTACCGATGGATAAACAATATGACCTAGTAGTTTACCTTCCTCGACACCAAAGATATTTTTCTTAGGGTTTAAGGATATACAATATTTCCTACACCTTTCGAAAATCTGGGTTAAGTGTTGGATGTGATCTTCTCTTTTCTTCGAATACATAGTCACATCGTCCAAATAAACTACTACACATTTTTTGATTAGTCCCTGAAACCCTACGTCCATGATCCTTTGGAAGGTTTCCCCTGCATTGATTAACCCAAAGGGAATGCGTCTATAAGAGAAGGTTCCCCACTTGGTTCGGAAGGTAGTATTCAAACAATCTACCTATGAAACTAGAACTTGGATGTAACCTGAAAAACCATCTAGTAGGGAGAAAATCTCAAAGCTAGACATAGTTTGCAAGAGTTTCTCCATTGGTGGGACTGCGTAGTTGTCCTTTTCTGAAGCTCTGTTGAGGTTTCTGAAATCTACACATAGGTGGATCTCCCTAGACTTTTTCCGCAAAGGAACCAAATTTTCTATCCATGTAGAGTGTCTAACCTGGAAGATAATATTAGCATCTAGTAATTTCTTTAACTCCTAACACATCAGAGGCTCCAGGGATGGGTGGTACTTCCAGAGCTTATGTTGGAAGGTTTTTAGTCCGAGCTTTAACAGGATTGTGTGTTGAATGATATGAGTATAATAAGTTTTCAGATCTCGGTAGGACCATGCGAAGACATATTAATACTATCTAAAGAGTTTGAGAGAGGTGTTCATTTCCTCTTTAGATATTGTCTTGCCGATATTTATATTCTTGGGGTTTTCTGGGGTTCCTAGATTTATAGTTTCGTACATGGGACATGAACTCCCCATCTTTGTGTTCATTGACCCTTTGAATCTTTCCCTCAAGTCAAAAAGGTTTTCTATATTTTCTACCCGTTTTGGTATCATGTAAGACCTTGGTTTTTCGGTCGGTTGATCTATATGAGGAAAAATTTCTGCTAATTGCTCCTGAAATACTTCATCGTCAATAGCTAATTCTTTAAAATTATCCTGATTGGTCAAAAAGTTTATGACCTATTCATCTCCTTCAAAGACCTTCCAATTAGAAATATTGTTGGGCACTGATGGTTTGTAGAGTATATCCACAGTGAACCAGGAAGCTTCATAGTCTTCTAGAGGGGATAACCTTGAGGCAACAGTGGCCAGAGAATTAACAAGAGTGTTCTTTGTTCTGGGTATCATTGTAATGTTGAAGGCTTCAAAATATTCTATTAGTATGTGCACCTCTTGTTGGTAATTCCTCAGATGGGGAGAGTTCCAATGTATAGTGTTCCTTACTTGTCTAACAATGATTCGATGGATTTACCTTTAGCTCTTTAACATTTAATTCGATGGATTTATTTATCCCTTTTACTAGAGCCTCATACTCGATGGTTGTTTGTGCATTCAAATTCTAGTCTACATAACATGAAATTTCATTTACCTTCTGGATCAATGAGGGTGCACCCTACCCCTGACCCTTCTTGCAATTTAGATCCATCAAAGTATAAGGTCCAATTTTTTGAGAAAAAACCATCAATTTCCTTTTTCCTACCACTTTCCTCCTTTCCTCCTATTTGTTATGTGGTTTCTAACATCGGTTCGTGACAGAAGAGGGTTTCCTTCGTCGTTGTTGGAAAATTTTCTTGTAAACTCATTTCAGAGTTTTGAGTAAGAGGAAGATCAGATGAGAGGGTCGATAAATTCCCAAAATCAGAGTCACAACAATAATTTCCTAGCACGGGGAAATCAACCGATGAGGGTTTGTTGAGGGTTTCTAAGTCGGTGAAAGTATGTTTCAGATATATTTCCCTATCGATCATGATCATATTCATGTGTCCCTTTAATGGAAACCAAAGGTGAGCCCAGACTGTACTAAAGTATCCATTTAACTTCTCAGACCAATATAAGTTAAGTAACAATCCATAAGCTTCTAGTATATCTACTATGATGATGTCAATCACCTGAAAAAATTTAGGGTGTGTCACCATTCTGATCATTACATCTTTGAGCTCTCCCATAACCTTCACCTGGTTTTTGTCTAGTTGTATTACATGTTTATCACTTTTGAGAGGGACTACATTTAATTTCTTACATACATACAATGGAATAACATTAGAGGATGCTCCTGAGTCAACCAGACAGTTGTGGAGGTTTTTGTTGAAGATTTCAAATGTCAAAAGGAATGTTGGGACAAAACACTTTCCCTTCTTATATTCGAAGCAAGCGTTTACATATGGTTTATTTCTTAGATATGCGGGAGATGGATTTTCTTTTTGGTTAGTGCTTGTTATTGGGCTTTCTACTGACTTCAAATCTTGTAACAAAAATTCCTTTGGCTGAGGGATTCTACACATATCCATGATCGATATATTTTCCTTCAACTTTTTCAAATATTCTACTATGTTGTAGTCTAGCATGGGTGATTCTTGTGTATCAATGTTTATAGTATTTATTCGGGGGACAAAATGTTCTTTCGGGTGATCGAGCATTGGTTTTCCTCTTGAATTTTGGGTCGTAGTAAGTTTGTTTGAGACATGTTGACCCCTACTTCGTGTTTTCACAACCAAGACCTCTGCGGGTGGTTCTTGAACCTCAAATAGATCATCGGAAGGAATTGGTAAGTCAGGGTCCCATATCAACATGGTTGTTTCTTCTAGTGGATCAACTTCTTCCCAATCAACAATATTCATAGCTGAGCTACTCGATTGTTTGGTAAGGGAAACCTCCTCTAGAAACCGGTTGGACATAAAATTCATGGCATGCACCCATTGTGGGAAGTCTCTTTCAGAGTGTTTCTCTTGGTGATAGGTATAGAAAGAGTCGGATGGTACATTTCCCAGGATGATGTTTAATTTGTATGGGGGAAGTTCAATTTCTTTCAACGGTGGATTTATTTAAAAAAAATCTTTATAGGGCCTCTAACCTTGGTTTCCTTCTCCTGCACTTATTTTCATGTCTATGATTTAGTTTGACAGCTTCTTAACCATGCATTGTAGGTCTTCTATGTCTCCACTTCCCTTTTTGGGACCTTATTCTGTTTGTTTCCCTGGAGGTCTGGTCAACGGGAGTCCTCTCCTGAGAGGAGGTTGAACTTCCTTCTTAACTAATGAGACCTGGCCTTATTTACATCCCTTCATTTGGAACTCTATTTTTTTGGCTTCTTCAAAATTATCAGCTAAGGTTTTTTTGGAATCCCTCTTCCCAAACATGGAAATAGAATTTGGGAGAGCATTAGCATATACTTTGATTTGCAACTCCTGAGTGGGTTTATCTTTGGGTTGAAATTTGCTTAGGATAGTGGTGAATCATTGATTAAAGTATTTAACCTTCTCCTTTGAACTCATGGTGGTGGAAAACAACTCGGCCATCAAAGATCTCGTAGTGATTTCTTCTACAAATTCATCTAGAAAATCCTTTTGAAACTTTGTCAAACTAGTTATGGACCCTACAGGTAAGTTAAAATACCACATGGAGGATGAATTCTCAAAAGTATAGGAAAAAAACCTGCATACTACGTCTTCATGTTGAAAATTCATCAGTCTTATAGCTAGTATGAATTTTTTGATATGGTATTCAGGAAATCCTAAGGTTTCAGGGTCAAATTTAGGGAGTAAATTTTCTGGATGTCGGGGAAGGTTATGTACTTGTTCGGGGATGGATACAGAATCTCTGGAAAACCAAGGTTGATTATTATGAGGTGGGTTTCCCCTTTCTTCATTGTGATCATTGTTATCTTCCATGTCGTTTGATCCTGAAACTAAGCGTTCCGAGTTAAACCCTTCCTCATTAGAAAAATTGTTGGGATCAGAGAAGTTACCGGCTGGCGTTTTTGGGATTAGATTAAGAGGATGTTCAATTTCAGTGAGGGAGAAATCTATCAGGTCTTCTACTATGTGAACAAAAACCCGGTCGGGGGTGTCGACCACTGATATTATTACTTTTTTTCTATGAGGAAGTAACATATCTAAGGGAAGTGCTATGATTTGTTGGGTGTAATCTCTTGTGATTCTTATGAATTGGTTCAAATCCTCATGAGGAAGAGTGTAAGGAATCTCAAGGAATAGATTTTATTTCTCTTGGTGGGATAATTTACTCATTTTAGGAGTACTCAGTGTTTGTGGGTTGTCTTGAGAATGAATAGCCATGTATGTGGGCTATTTCGAATCTACAGGCTGTGTGAAATATTATATAAATAATATTGTCAACCATTCATTCTTCAGACCCTCCTTCTAGCACCAATTCTGTTGATGGATCCTAAATCCCTTTAACTCAACTGTATGAACAAAATCCACCACCGAGGCCCAATTAGACTCTACAACATTTAATGGTGGAATGGTTCTCCATATCTTGCGATCCGGCCAATTAATCGATGGGATTTACATAGTGATTGACAAGATGTCTTCTTGCGAAATATCTTCCTTCTGTTTGAACATTCGCGTTTTGTTTTTTCTCTTATATGTGGGACCAATACAAGATAAATGATGGTATAAACTAGTTGGGTAACAAAGGGGAAATGATTAACTACTTAAGAAGCCCAATCTTGGGATAACCCTCATGCTGAAGCATGCAAACAATAATTCTTAAACCTATGACAATCCTAGTACTAATACGTTAACCTGCAGGTGTTCCAATCATTGACTGAGATGCAATTATCAGAAGAAAACATACATGTAATAAACGATGGAAAGAAAAATAGTTTCCTTAGATATAACCATTGATCACACCTTAACACAATGATTTACTTTTCATCATTAGAGACAAGAACTATACAAATATTGAATTAGATAACTTATCAACAAATTGAGAGGCTCTTACTCATTACAACATCCATTCATGAGAGAAAATCAGAAATAATTCTTATTCAGATCCAATCACACACACTTTTGATGAAAAATGAACATAAACTTGTCTCTGGTCCTAAACATGACTTGTCAATTAAGGTAGATCTGAAACAGTTCTTTACAAATCCAAAAATGAGGGTCTTTGCAAAAACCATGACCTCTTTTAACAAGTCGATCCTCTTATTTATAACATATTATTAACTAAAAATAACTATCAAAAGTGTAAGATAAGTAAAACAAAACATCGCCACATGGAACTTTCATCTCTCAATCTTCTAAGAGTCATCAAATGGTTTCACTTGAGTGGATGACTCTTCTCATACTTTGATCATTTGAAAAATATATCCTGACATGTGTTGGCATATGAGAATCTATGTTGTTCCATCAGGGTTGAAAAGATCTCCTTTATATCCACTACCCATGCCCGATACCTGACTACTCTAGCACTTAACTATTGTAACATTGTCCAAGCCTTGATAGGGTGCTCCATGAACTTTTGTACTTGACCTGGCACCATGTTCTCCACCTTTTCTATCTCCGCAACCCATGATGAGTCTTGTTCGGCATGTAGTTTGAATATGTCATGCAAGTCGACAAAGTCATCAAGTGTGCCGAATTATGAAAGACCAATGTCTCTCATCGCCTGATTTATCTTAGTCAAACTATTTTTTCACTCGGCCCATTTCTCTTGGATTTCTTGATGAGGTTATTGGGCCATTTTCACCCAGTATTCGGCCAAATTCTTTATGCGGTCAATGTTGCTATCCCTTAGTACCTGAATATCGTGCTCTTCAGCTTCTCGACCCCATTGAACTGCACTAATGTAATTGATCCTTTCCACTTCTTGGTGTGATTTTTCATACCATATTTCAATATCCTTTCACATCGCCAACACCATGAGGGTGTCGTCTTGGAAATCAACTATTCCTGTAGTGAAAATGCGTCGCTCATTCGCAAATTTACTGTAGGAATCTTGGAATTCGCTTCTGAAGAAAATCATGGCATGTGTGGAGTCCTGGTAATATTTCTCCAAATGGCATAGATTCTCCAACTCCTTCAGTGCAATGACTAGCTCCTCTTCATCCTTCCTCACTCTATCCAGGGTGGCATCTGTGATTGTCATCCCTGCACAGATAAGCTCAAACATCTTGGCATGCTCCGTGCTAATCAGTTTTTCCTCTGTGGTGATGAGTATGGAGGTGTCTAGAGTAAGCCTCCTCTTCTTGGTGGTTCTCTTCATGATGTATTTCCTCTTTCATTCATAGGAGTTTCCTTGTATATCAACAACCACATCCACGAGTTCGAGGATTTGATACTCTACCCAGGTAAGTGTGTTTCCCAGGCTCTCGATGGTGTAAATTTGTTCAAGGCTAGGTTCTAGAACCTCTTATGTGTGTTTTGAAAGTTTGGCCTCTAGTTGTTTCTCATCGTGAGGTAAAGTACTGGCCAAAATTGATGCATCATGGGTAGGCTCGGTACTTACTTGATAATCGGTTGTTGAGATGTCGATTTCTTGCTATGGAATTTCTTCTTCTTGTTCATCCGACCCTAGCTCATCCTTCGGGATATCCAATTGGGTCCCTGGTGCATCATGTAGCTCATTGTCTAAGAAAATTTCAATCTCTTGGTCACTTTGTGGAAGGATTTAAATTCCAGCATCGATAGCTAGGGAAGATTCTTTCTCGGGTTCCTTTTCCTCTGTGATCTGTATCGGAGTCACCAAGGAAACCTCCGAACTCTCCTCATCATCATAGATCATTATTAATTCATGTAGGGGGTTTGGTGCACTTTCTCTCCCTGATGTCCTTGCTATATTAGGATGATCTGAAATGCTCCTTGGTGATCCAACCTGTGGCATTGAAACTTCAGGGTTATCTGACCCTATGGTTTCTCCAATTTGTATCATCTATGGGTCCCTTGGTCCTTCCCATCTTTTGATTGGGTTGTCGACATGAACCCTTGTCATCTCTACTAGGTCCAAGTCATTCTACATTTGATCAATTACTCTATATGCCTGTTCCATTAGGAGCAATCCCCTTGCCTGTGCCTCCAGTGTCAAAGACAATCCCCTATTATGCACCTTTGTTGCCTCTTCTGCTCTGATTTCTTCCCTGGATCTGAGGGCCTCTTGAGCCAAATGATTTATTGTTTACTCTTGTTCATCCATGCTCATGGCCTTGGACCTGGTCATTTTTGGGTCGACCATTCTTTGCACCACCCCGTTCCAGTCCTGGGCATTCTCTGTGAAGACTTCGTCTTCAAATCTATCATGAGAATACGGCCAACAGGATGACACCTGTGAAGCATGTTGCAGGACCAAGCCCTTTGGATCGTTCTTTAGAAATAAGCCTGTCGGGAATCTGAATTCGAGTTGGTCATCCCTTTTTGTTTGACTTAAGTAGTATCCTTTACCAAATAGAACCCTACATGGAAACTGTAGGGTATGAAATCTTGTTTCTTGTCTTTGTTTAGGGAGGCATTATAGCCTTGCAATATGGTCTCATAACATATTTATCCTACGAAAATCCAGGCTAGGACATGAGCTGGTAGGAGATGTGGTGCTCTGGTGGCCCCGAACACCCTGATGTGGTTGGCGCGCTCGTCCAAATAGCAATGGCCTACCTTGGATATCATTTTCCTGGCTACCTCAGATCACCTTGGGAATTCCTTCTTAAAAAGAATGAAATAAATTCAGGCGATGAATTCATTGCAGATGAGGGAGTAAGATTTATTATACCCAATTTCCCATAGCACACTGAAGTATACGTGGATTGGGAGCTCTGCAACATGCCAACTCAGATTCATGGCAATGAAGACGTTTCTAGCGCACATGAAATCGAGAAGCTATGAATCCATCTAAAAAGTTGGTGGTTCCCCTTCCTTCGACGTCTGAGCTTGCTACACACAACTTCTTAGTTGCTTGGAGATTATTTCTCCCCAGTTGAAGCTACACCTGATGATTGCAACTTTGTATGCCAAAGGAATCCATGCTTCCAAAAACTTGGAGCAATCTTTCTCTCCATATAACCGATAGATGAGAGACATCAAATAGACATATGGGTCCCTCAAGTTAACCATCCCATACTAGCCAGTGCTCCACATGGTAAACTTCTTGTCTTCCATCCACCATGAGGCCATCACCCGACTGGTCTCGTGGTGCTCATAGAAATTTACTACAAATTCTGTGTTTAGCCACTCCTCTGGGTCTGTAAGTTTGTAATATTTATGAACTTCTACCGAGAGGAAAAATCAAACACACACACCATTTTCATCATTGATTAAACATTTATGTGTGTCTGTGTTGTCGATGAGCCACTTCATGACCTCTATGCAAGGGGAAATGGGGGTTTTGCTTGCCACCATGTGTAGATATGACTGTCGAATGTTTGGGAACACCTGGTTATCGAGTGACCTCATGTTCGGATCACTGTGTGGGACATATTATGGGTATTCTTCTCGGCTGATCATGTTAAAGAGAGCCCCCCACTATGGGAGCTCCATCTTGGACCTAGTTCTTGCCTCTGTATTACTAAAGGCCAGAGGCTGGATGAAAACTTTCTTCATTGTTGTCTCCATGAATGGCTCCATCCTAGGGACGTACTCCAATTGCCTCGTGATCCCTGGAGAAGAGCCTTTGCCTGTCTTTGGTTTTTTTATCTTTGGTGCTCTTAGCGATCGTCTGGTGGTTGGATTTCTTGGAGGCATTTTTCCTTCAAATTAAGCAGAATTTCAGAGACTGTGTAAAAATCGGATAAACACATATAAATTATAGCTAGTGAATTTAAATAATCAGATACATACCTCTAAAGCTTGCTAAAACCTGGTTATTTTGATAATCACAGGGTCTATACAGCCTTTGAGTTGTTTGTCTTTCTCCTTCGGATGCTCTAGAATTATGTTACGTGCATATTGACTTCGTTCACAATGACTCAAGAGATTTTAAATATGAAATATCTTATCGTGTCGCATCAGCCATTCAATTCAGGCTATGAGTGAATTTTCAATAAATCTTCCATCGAATCTCTAGAAATTAAATTCATCATGGGTTCACGTCGAAGGCATGGGTGGTGATGTGGTATATCGTTGATTTTAAATGGTTGTTTTGATTTGCGCACGAGGTAGAAACTAATGTAGGATCAAGTATTAATTATCTCCTTAAATGCTCAAAATCCGATCGTATTTAATGCTAAAACGTCTTGTCGTGTCGCTCTTTTAGTGGGTGGATTGGGGATCGAGGTTGTGCTACAAACTTTTTCATTGATATCCTCCTACAAAAATCTTTGACACTGATCAATCTTACCATACAATGTTGACACAACAAAGCTGACTCCGAGGTGTGACTCAGACCTAGGGAACCAAGAATGACTCAGGATAGAACTAGACCGTATGACCCTCTTACCTAGTAAAGACACATGGCGTTGGAGTCCAATGACTTAATTCACTTGTATTAATCGGAGTGAGGACTTTCCTTAAGTTATTCATTCTAAAAAAAAAACTTATCTTTCCAATGCCAAAAAAGTGTCTAGGATCAACGATCGATGATAAACCTATCAAAGCGCTTTTGGATCAGCTCCCTTGAAAAATTATCGATGCCGAAAATGCATCAGGGATTGTTGATCGAGGATAAATTTTATCGTGGTCAAAATGTTTTTTGTGATCCTTATGGGTTTTCATTGATTTCGATAAATCACGTTGGGCATTGGCTATCAACGCTATCTTTTCAGTCTTCGTTAATGACTGTCCTTCTCATCTTTTACCAATGTCTAAGGGGAATCGACTATCGGCGATATCTTTATGTAAAAAACTTAATGAAAAACAAAACTTCCTTCTTTCGATGTCGATGGAGATCACCGCTTGAAGATTGTGGTTTTCCCATTGGTTCCTTTTTCTTCTTTGAATTCCTTTCGATGCCAAACCTAAGCACATTGGGTGAAGTGTTTGGCTTCCGATTCATTATTCATGTGTCAAGGTATTTTTACTCATGGTATTTCATAAGTTCAAGCAAACCTGAATAGGTGATGAGATTCATGAAAATGAGCAAAGACAAGACATTTCCCAAAATGAAATCGAATCAGACAGTGAAGAAGATCAAGTGGTACCCAAAAAAGTAAAAAACTTGATAAAGTTTTTTTAGGGTGTGTTGAGTGCTCAACACAATCTCCTCTGTCTGGATGAAATTTTCAACATCATCAAAGGGCTTGGTGAAAGAGTTTCAAAACCAATGATTGCACAAAAGGTGTTGATGTGAATCCCCTTAAGATTTTATGCCAAAATTACATCATTGAGGAAATAAAGGAAATAAAGGTGTTGATGTGTTCCTTAAGAGAAACAAATAAGATGAGGAAAAAAAAATTCAAATAAAAAGAGAAACTACATAAATACAAAGAAGAGGATCATGATTCAAAATACAAAATGTCACAAAGCCTTGAATAATAATAAAATATTATCAGAAGCCTAAAATTTCAATTAGAAGAGGCAAGAATGGTAAAAGAAATGGTGAGAATTCAACTTAAGTAAAAGGAAGAAAATTATGAGAATCTAGAAGCTGAACTTGTTTCCTTAAGAAATTATTTGGAAAAGGAAACTGCTCAGTTGAACAAAAGCTTGAAGTTTGAAAAGAGTATTGAAGTCTTAGATGATGTCATCAATTGTCAAAAGTATCCATTCGTTAAGAGTGGTCTTTGATATGATGAGTATGTTGGCTCCCTACCTACACCTATCCTTGATACAACCAAGGAAGTTCTATTTGTTGTAGGGGGAGTTGAGACTGGTTTTCTAGAAAAAAAATCTATTGTTAATTGTGTCAAACAAATTGATGAGTTGCATGCTCTTCACATGCCAACATTTGAGAATGTTGTTACAAATGACATTGTTGTGGACATGCCAGGTTGTTCTACTCCTGTAAGTGAACCTGACCCTCAAACTACTTCCTCTTATCATCCAACATACAAATATGTGTCTTATCATTATCCTCACCATAAAAATCAAAGGAATGGAAATCATTCTTTCAAATATTTGCATAAGAGACATGAAAGAAAGAATTGTGTCCACCAATGCCAACTACTAGGATAGATTGTGGTTGGATTGATGAATGGACATGGAATCATTTGAACATATGTTTGAGAACTTCATATCATTGTGTATCATAATTTTTACAATCATGCAATGTTCTTATTACTTACTGATTACTTCCTTGTAAGTGGTTGATCAAGGATCGACCCGACATGACAATGGACTGAGGTTTCAACTAAGTATTTTTCGACTAAGTTTCAATTAGGTTGGAAATCGAATGAAATTTTTTACAAAAAATGTTGTTACTACTTATTGATCCCTCAAGGGGTGAATAACTTAAGTTTTTATGGGAACCCAATTGTTGTATTTTTATTGACTCTACGATTTCTTGTTGAATCGAATTGTATTTGTTGATACCAAACCAATTATGTTCGACTATTGTTGGAGATGTACTACTTCTTTTGTTGTAACGTACCCGGGATGCCAAACCAAGTCATCCTACATCAAAATAAACTGCTATGTTCAAGCTTTGATATAAAATTGTAGCATCCCCACCCATTCCAGGGCCATGACATGCCACCTTACAGAAAGACTCACTTTCATTCATGGAAAATACCGTACTTAATAACTTGAAAACAACATCTACTTTCTTCTAACACACATTTATAATGTAAATTTAAACAGAACTAAACATTCTTCTACAACACATATTCATGCAGAAATTAACATTAAAACATATATGCAACAACACATGCAATTCTTATAAATATCAGGACATGTACATGATACACAACATAAAAATTATCATAGAAATGGTACTTATTTTTTTCTACGAAGACCACCAACTGCGTGCATACCTTTTATCTTTTTCTGAGAAGACCACACTACTCATCACACTCAGTAGTGGGTCACCCTCGAGTTGGGACTACAATCCACTCGGGAAAGGGATTCCTAAGCTAGGATGAGACTATGGGAAGTCACACAGTACATCAGGAAGGATTCCCTCCCAGGAGCTAACTTACACCCACAAATCACAGCCTCGCATTCCCCACATGCCTGTCCCACCCCAGGAAGTATACACCTTGACTATTCAATAGTCCATCGAATTCTCCACTTCCCTTCCAAGGATTCAACAATAGGCCATAAAATAATTCTCAGAGCTCTATAGATGTTTTTGGGATCCTTCTAGGATAATTCACTTCCCCATCAACCTCTCCCACTTGGAGAGAGTTTCTCATAGGTCTGAAAGCCTTCTTCTTCAATCTAGAGGCTTGACAACTTGAATATTATGTCCAAATCCTAAGTCAACGGGTAAGGGTGATAACAAAAACATAAATTGGTTATGGCACAGATGATGGAAGCAACATAAAAAATTAAGGCGGGGTACGAGATCATGCAGGTACAGATGATGGAAGAAACATAAAAAATTAAGGCGGGGTACGAGATCATGCAGGTACAGATGCATGCAATTTACAAAGGATGACCATGGAGGAGGTTGAACAATGGTGAGAATGGTTGGGTGCGTGAATGCTCTGTGTCTCAGTGCATGAGTGCATGAGGAAGGATGGCCATAATTTATGAGCGCCCCCCATAATGAATAATTTCCCACATAAATCAACATGTCCCAAATCAGACACTTATCCTCATGAAGTTGCATGAGCTCCACTTCTCATTTGTTTCCCCTTCCCCCAGGAACTTTGGATACCATGAGTTATTTCTGTATCCTTAGTCTTTTAGGAAAATCTATTATAATATTCCCTTGCGGTTAAGCTCTCAAGCTTAGCCATTTTTCCTAGCCTCTTAGCCCCTGCCACTTACCCACCTAGTGGAGCTTAGTTCCCCATAATTCTTTCTTCGTGGTCAGTCTACACACAACGATGTATTTTATATTAATGATATGCATAATTACATATACAAAAATAGGCTCACGGGTCTTTAGCATCACATAATCCACCTAGCCTATAATCACTTGTCTCACCAGCCTACAAAACATGTTTACAATTTAGCAGGGGTGCAGCCTTGGGGTATTATAATCCCCTCCCATTATTTATGCAATGTCCTCAGTGAATATTATTTACATACATCAAAAACAGTTTCTAAATCTTCAAAAATATGCGGGTATTCTTCCCGCATTGGATCTTTGTTCTCCCAAGTTGTGTCCTTAGGTTCATACTAGGTCCATTAGACCTTTACAAGCTCTATGGCTCGATTATGGAGATGTTTTATTTTCTGTTCCAAAATGCGTACTGGATGCACTTGGAAAGCACCTTCTTGCTCCACCTGAATCACATTCCAATCAATAAAATTATTAGAATCAGGTATATATTTCTTAAGCAATGATACATGGAATACATTATGAATAGTCATATATGCATGCATTGCAATCATATAAGCTACTAATACAATCCTTTCTAGGATTTCAAATGACCCACAATATCTAGGTTCCAACTTGGAATAGTTTCCCAACTTCAGGGAACTTTTGTTGGAATTCACTTTCAAGAATACATGATCACCCACTTTAAACTCCTTGTGAGTTATTCCCTTGCCAACATATATTTTTTGCCTATCTTGACCAGCTTTCAAATTCTTTTTTATCTATAACATTTTCTCTTCCATCTCCCTGAGAAAATTTGGTCCAACTGCAACTCTATCAGTTGGGTTGTCCCAACTTATTGGTTTGTTGCACATTTTGTCATAAAGTTCCTCAAATGGGCTCATCTTCAAAGATGCCTGGTACCCATTGTTGTAGGAAAATTCTACCAAGTGTAGATACTCTTCCCCTTTTGATGGTTTATCCATAAAATACATCCTTAGCATATCCTCTATCACTTGGTTCACCCTTTATGTTTTCCCATGAGTCTCGGGATGATAAGTTGTGATAAAGTTCAGATTTATTCTGAACCCTTTGAATAATCCCTTCCAAAACTTTGAGGTGAGATTTGGGTCTCTGTTAGACACAATTTTCTTGGGTATGCCATCAAGCATGCTACTTCCCTCATATAAATATCAACAACATTGATTTCCTTGTGAGTAATCTTGATTGGAATGAAATGGGGAGGTTTAGTAATCTTGTCCACCACCACCATGATAGAATCATGTTGCTTGCTTGTTCTAGGAAATTTGGTGATGAAATTCATTGTCACCACTTCCCACTTCCACTCAAGAATGGGAAATGGTTGTAAAAACCCAGTTGGGTTTCTATGCCCAACCTTAACCTTTTTATGCTCCAGAGATTTAGCAATGTACTCAACGATTTCTCTCTTCATTTTTGGCCAATAGTATTGGATTTTGACTACTGCAACTCATTTATGATATTCTGGGTGTCCTGCATAATTATGTACATTATGAATCTCTTTAAACATCATACTCCTCAATTCATGAGAACTGGGTACATAAATTTTGTTCCTGTACAAGAGAATTTCATCATTTCCCAATTTATAATCTTCAATCTTCTGTTGCATTTTACCTTGTTGTAGCTTTGTTACCAACTCCATGTACTGCAAATCTACTTTTGCAGCCTCAAAAATTATGCCTTTAAGATCAATTTGATACACGATAATGGTTGTAGCATGTAGTTCATGCACTCTCCTGCTGAGTGCATCAACAACTTTGTTCTCTTTTCCTTTGATGTGCTTGATATCAAAGTCATACTAATAGAGGAATTATAACAGAGGAATTATAATCTTTTTTTTCCCATGAGTTAGTGGATCCACTTCTTCAAGGAATGTAATATGGTTGCCCATTCCAAATCATGAGTGGCGTAGATCCTTTCATGCTCTTTCAATTTTTTGGATTTAAACCATACCACAAATCCATTCTCATTAATGAATCCACCAAGTCCTTCTTTGCATGCATATGTGAAAACCAAAAATTGTTCATTCAGATATGCAATTCTTAGAATTGGCACACTGATTACCAACTGCTTCAAATGATGGAAGCTCTTTTCACACTTTGTTGTCCATAGAAACTTCACCCTCTTCCTTTGCAAGGAAGCAATTGGGTGAGAAATCCTTTAAAACCCCGCAATGAATATTCTGTAGTATCCATCTATACCCATGAAGGATCTTACTTCTATCACATTCTTAGGTTCTATCCACCCTTTTATAGCTTCAATCTTTTTGGGGTCCACTGCTATCCCTTCTTTGGATATTATATTCCCCAAATAGTGAATTCGATTTTGATAGAATGAGCACTTTCTCAATTTGGCATACAGTTGGTTCTCTCTTAATACTTGTAACACCATCCTCAAGTGATACTCATGCTCTTCTTCTAACTTGGAATACACAAGGATGTCATCCAAAAGGACAATTACAAACATGTCTAAGTATTCTCGGAAAACACCATTCATTAAGCACATGAAAATAGATCACGCATTTCATATCCCAAATGGAACCACTGTGAATTCGTCATGACCATACCTTGTCTTGAAGGCAGTCTGTTGATGTCTTCATCTTTGATCCTTACTTGATGGTAACCAAATTTGAGATCAATTTGCGAAAATATTTTTTCCTCCCTCAACTAATCGAAGAGGTGATCTATCCTTGGAAATGGATATTTGTTCTTTACAATTACTTTGTTTAACTGTCTGAAATCAATACACAACCTCAATGTCTCATCCTTATTCTTCATGAATAAAGCTGGGGCACCCCAAGGTGACACACTTGGGTGCATATACCCATTCCTTAAGAGTTCTTCAAGATGAATTTGCAGTTCCTTCAAATCTGGAGTACTCATCTAGTACAGAGTCTTAGATACTGGAGTTGCTCAAGGCATTAAGTTTATAGAGAAATCAATATCTCTCTTTGGGGATAGTCCTGGTATATCCTTAAACACATCCTCAAAATATTTCAGGACTACATGCTCCTCCATATTTGGAATCTTATTCTTAGGTCACTACTACATATTGGAAAAATTGTGACAACTACTTGCGACGAAAGTACTCTTTCATCGCAAAATTTTAGAGAAAAAGTTAAGTTTTTCAATTTTGATCTAAATCCACCCCGTATTAGTCACTCTATCAATAGACGCAAACTATCATGGGT
>ML817317.1:217840-233941 GCA_009831015.1 Picea engelmannii
ATTCCTAAGCTAGGCTGAGACTATGGAAAGTCACATAGTACATCAGGAAGGATCCCCTCCTAGGAGACAACTTATGCCCACAACTCACATCCTATCATTCCCCACATGCATGTCCCACCCTGTGAAGTATACACCTTCATTTTTCAACAATCCATTGGCTTTTCCACTTCCCTTCCAAGGCTTCAACAACATTCCATACAAGAATTCTCATAGCTCTGTAGTTGTCACTCGACTCCTTCCAGGAGAATTCACTTCCCCAACAACCTCTCCCACCTAGAGAGAGTTACTCATAGGTATGAGAACCTGCTTCTTCAATCCAAAGGAATACCAACCTGCTTCTTCTGTCCAACTCCTAATTCAATGGGTAAGGTTAATAGAAACAACATAACTTAGTTATGGCACATATGATGGTAGCAACAAAAAATGTTAAGGCAGGGTACTGGCTCATGCAAGTACATATTGTTGGGTATGTGTTATATTCTTTACACGAGTACTAGTGTTTGCATTTCACTAGGCGTTCAGGGAGGTTTGAGGGGGGGGCGCTAGCCAATGCCCCTGAGAAATTTTTTTGCCTCGAGAAACGTGTCACATATTTAGGTGGCTTTTCAGCACATTGTTTCTTTGCCAATGGTTTTCTATTTCCGGTTAAGGAACTAAGATTGTTGACTAATTCAAGTCATTGGGTTAGGGTTTTGGATGTCATTCGCTCCTATATGTATATTGTATTTTAAACAATGTATCACTATGAATGAATATAGAATATGATGGTTTTCCCCGTTTGGGTTTCCAGGGGAAAAATCACTCTCTATTGTTTGTATTTTCCATTGTATCTTTTTTGTTCTTTTACTGAAAATATGTTTTCAGTAAATATTGTACTAGGTTAAAATCTACATTTGGTTTCAGAGCTTTGTTGGCTTCAGGGGGATGCCTCTGTGGTCAAGGGTTGGTCTCAGGACTTTGATAAGCCTTGTTACAGTGGGATATCTATGGTATTGATTTTTCAGGTGAAAATAAATGGAAAGCAATTCGAAGATGGAGATCGATAATTTTAATGGGAAAATTTTTGAGTTGTGGAAGCTCAATATGGAAGATCTGTTGGTGGACATAGATAAGTGGATCATGGTAGATCTAGGTATTGCACCTACAAGAACTTCAGCAAATGACTGGAAAAAGTTGAATCGAAAGGCAAAGAGAACAATTTGATTCTGTCTCTCATATTCAATATTACTGAATGTGTCAGAGGAAGCTACAACCAAGGATTTATGGGATAAGTTGGGAAAGTTGTATCAGTCTAATTCCCTAGTAAATAAACTATTCCTAAAGAATAAGTTGTATAACCTAAATATGAGAGATGGAGACTTGGTGGCAGAGCATTTGAACGCTTTCAATACTGTGGTAAGTCAGTTAGTATCTGTTGAGATTAAAATTTCAGATGAAGATAAATGTATCATTTTATTGTGTTCTTTACCAGACTCATGGGATAGTCTGGTTGTGGCCATAGGTAGTAAGACAACTTCCTTGAAGTTTGATGAAGTGGTCTCATCCTTGTTGTCTTAGGAGATGAGAAGAAAGAATATGGAAGGATAGAACACAAATGCATTATTTGCAAGAGGACGTTCCTAGGAAATAAATAGATATAAGTTATCAAGTGGGAGATCTAAGTCTAAGGGTAGATGTAAATCTCCTGGAAATTTTGTAAAGGTATGTTGGATATGTGGAAAAGAAGGGCACTACAAGAAGCAATGTACATACAAAGTTGAGAAAAAGAAGGATCTAAAGAATCTCCTTCTACAATAGAAAATACCTCCAAGGAAGAAGGATGGGATGTGTACTTGGATTCTTCAAGCACACATATAGATCATGAGGCATAGTTGGTTGACTCTCATGCATCCTTTCATATGACTCCCCATAGGGAGTGGTTTTGTGAATATGAAAGGTATGATGGAGGTATTGTTTTCTTAGGTGATGATTCGACAACCAAAATCATAGGACGAGGAAAATTCAATTGAGGCTCATATATGTAAGGATTAGAATAGTGCCTGGTGTTCTGCACATCCTAGGTTTGGCTAGAAATTTGATTTTTCTAAGAAAAATGGACAATGCAGGGGTAAAACCAATATTTTAAAAGGAAACATGTAGGATGGTTCAAGTAGCAATGGTGTTGCTGAATGGAGTTCGGTTTGGAACTCTGTATAAGATGCAAGGAAGAACTATTAGTGATGGTTGTAATAGTTCCATTGTTCCTAATATTGGAGTTGAAGAATAAATAACTCCTATAGTCTCTAGAGAAAAGGTCATGTTGTGGCATCAAAGACAGGGGCATATTGGAGAAAAGGGTCTTCAACTACTACTACAAGATAAATCTATGTTTGAAGGTATGTCTAACTACTCAATGGATTTTGATTTCTGTGAACATTGTCTATATGGGAAGCAAAATTGGATAAGATTCCCCTCTAGTGCAATGAGGGCATAAGGAATTTTACAGCTAGTTCACAATGATTTTTTTGGACCTGTGTCTATCCCATCATTGGGAAAATATATGTACTATGTCTTATTTATAGATGACTTCTCGAGGAATACTTGGATATATTTCCTCAAGAATAAATCCAAAGTCTTTGACATGTTTAAAGAGTTTAAGGCTCTTGTTGAAAATCAAACAAAGAAAATAATTAAGGTGTTGAGGACAGATAATGGCGGAGATTTATGCGAGAATCAATTTGAATAATTATGTAAGAAGTGTGGTGTAGAAAGGCAGAAGACTACTCCATATAAACCTCAACATGATGGATTTGTAGAAAGGATGAACAAGACATTGATGGAAAAAGCAAGGTGCATGCTCAGTGGTGTCAATTTAGGGAAAGAATTTTGGGCAAAGGAAGTGGATACTGAATGTTACCTAGTCAACAGATCACCCTCATCACCGTTGGATGGAAAGACTCCAGAAGAGGTATGGACTGGTAAGAAACCTTCTCTCACACATCTCAAGGTATTTGGACATGATGCATATGTTCATGTTTCAAAGGAAAACAAGAGTAAGATAGATAAGAAGGCTGAAAAGTGTATCTTTATTGGATATAAATATGGTCTCAAAGGTTATAAGATTTGCAACCCAGAAACTAAAAAGGTAGTGTATAGCTGAGATGCGGTATTTAGAGAAATGAAGGATGCTATTAAAAAATAAGTCCTACCAAGTAAGGAAGAACCAAATAAAATAGAGTTTGATTTAAATGATGATGAGTTAGACTCTATAGAAGAACATGAATCAGAAGAATAAGATCCTCATACTCCAACATTGAGGAGATCGGTTCGAGAAACAAGGCTACTAGAAAGGTATACTCCATCTGATTTTTGTTCAAATTTTTCTTTGTCTATTATTGATGATGATCCTAGAACTATCAGTGACACAGTGGATTCAGAGGATGGAAATCTATGGGAAAGGGCCATTGATGAAGAAATAACATCTTTCGATAAGAACGAGGCTTGGGATCTAGTGGAGTTGTCGATTGGAAGAAATCCCATTGGAAACAAATGGGTATTTAAAAATAAGCTGAATGTAGAAGGAAAAGTGGACAAATACAAAGCTCGGTTAGTAGCAAAGGATTATAACCGGGTTGAGGGAATTGATTTTGGTGATATTTTTTCTGTTGTTTCCAAGTTAACCTCTATAAGATTTATGTTATCTGTTGCTTCTGCATTTGATTTTGAAGTAGAACAAATGGATGTGAAGACATCATTCCTACATGGGGATCTGGAAGAAGAAATATCTATGAAGAAACCAAAAGGTTATGCTGTGAAGGGAAAGAAGGAGTTGGTATGAAAGCTAAAAAAGTCCCTGTATGGTTTAAAACAATCACCAAGGATGTGGTATAAAAAATTTGATACTTATATGCTGGGACTTGGCTTCACAAGAAGCAAAGAGTATCACTGTGTGTATTTTAAATTAATTGGTGATGATTTGATTTATTTGGTCTTGTATGTGGATGACATGTTGCTGATAGGAAACAACAAGGGTATTATCCAGGATGTGAAAACTCAGTAGTCCTCTAAATTTGACATGAAGGATCTCGGTTCTTCAAATTTCATTTTGGGCATGGAAATTAAAAGAGATCGTAAAAAGAGGAAACTCTAGTTAAATCAACGAAAATGTGTTGAGACAATATTATAGAGGTTTAATATGTAGGAATGTAAACCGATCAAGGTTCCTATTCCTGTTGGTGTAAAGTTATCTATGGATCAGTGTCCCAAGACACAGGAAGAGGAGTAGGACATGTCTCGTGTTCCATATGTGAGTGTAGTTGGCATTTTGATGTATGCAATGGTCTATACTAGACGGGACATTGCACATGCAGTGGGCGTTTTGAGCAGGTATATGTCAAAAATAGGGAAGGAGCATTGGAGATCAGTAAAAATGGTTTCCAGGTATTTGCGTGGAACTTCTAGCTATGGATTGTGCTACCAAGGAAGACCAGGATTGGACAAAGTGGTGGATATACATAGTTTTGTGAATGCAGACTAGGTTGGAGATCTAGATCGTAGGAGATCTACAAGTGGGTATATGTTTAACCTGTTTGGAGGAGCAATAAGTTGGATGAGAAAAACAGAGGTTGTAGTGGCATTTTCAACTACAAAAGTTGAATACATGGAAACCACTCATGCAAGTAAGGAAGCAGTATGGTTACAAAGATTATGTTCAGGTATTGGGTTGGTACAACAAGCTGTAATGATAGATTGTGACAGTCAAAGTGCAAATTTTTTGGCAACGAACCTGACTTATCATTCAAAGAGAAAGCATATTGATATTTAATATCACTTTGTGAGAGACTTGATTGAAGAAAATAAAGTATTGTTGATGAAGGTGGACACTTTGAAGAATGTTGCAGATTCATTGACAAAATTTGTGAGCACTGAGAAGTTCTCTCGGTGTAGAGGATCCATGGGCATTGTTGCCCTGGATTGTTGATTATGTAACCTTGTAACCCCCTGTATGGAAAGAAAACAACAAGTGGGAGAATGTTGGGTATGTGTTACATTTTTTCCTCGAGAAACGTGTCACGTATTTAGGTGGTTTTTTGGCACATGGTTTCTTTACCGATGGTTTTCTATTTTCGGTTAAGGAATTAGGGTTTTTGACTGATCCAAGTCATTGGGTTAGGGTTTTGGATGTCATTGGTGCCTATATGTATATTGTATTGTAAACAATGTATCACTATGAATGAATATAGAATATGTTGGTTTTCCCAGTTTGGGTTTCCAGAGGAAAAATATCTATGTAATGTTTGTATTTTCCATTGTATCTTTTCTGTTCTTTTACTGAAAATATGTTTGCAGTAAACATTATACAAGGTTAAAATATACACATATGGGTAAAAGTTACAAATGATGACCATGGAGGAGGTTCAACAATGGTGAGAATGACTTGGTTCATGAATTATCTATGTCTCATTGCGTGAGTGAGTGAGGAAGGATGGCCAAAATTTCAAAGCCCTTCTCCACAAAAATTAATTTCCCACACAAATATGCATGTCCCAAATCGGACACCTATCCTAAATAAGGTCCACGAGCTCCACTTTTCATTTGCTCCCCCTTCATCCAGGAACTTAGGATAACATGAGTTATTTATCCATCCTTAGCCTTTTAGGAAAATATATTATAATATTCCCTTGGGGTTAAGCTCTCAATTTTAGTCATTTTCCCTAGCCTCGTATCCCCTTCCCCTTACCCACCTAGTGGAGCTTAGTCCCCCATAAATCTTTCTTCGTGGTCAGTCTACACACAATGATGTATTTTATATTAATGATATGCATAATTACATATAAAAAATAGGCTCATGGGCCTTTATCATAACATAAGGCACCTATATTATAATCAATTGGCTCACCAGCCTACAAAACATGTTTACAATTTAGCAAGGGCTCAACCTTGGGGTATTACATATGTTGGAAACAACGACTATCTTGCGTTGTTGGTGACAATGTTCAAACTAATTCATGAGTTTTGTTGTATCATGTTTGAGTATTTTTTGTGGTTAGAACAAATTAATGGGGGGAAGCTATGTGCTATGTTATTTTTCTTAAGATAAAATTAAATAAATTTAGAATAGAAGATTGTGCACCAGTCAACACACCCATGATCATAGGTTGTAAATTAAGAAAAAATGATGAATCTCCCGAAGCAAATCAAACATTGTATAGGTTAATTATTAGAATCCTACTATATGTGACAGCATCAATGCCATACATTATGAAAGAAGTAGGATTGGTTGTACGATTTCAAGATGTTCCAAATGAAAATCATGTGCAATCAATAAAGAGGATATTTAAATATATAAATGGCACCTTGGACTTCGGCTTATGGTACTCAAGAGGTGAATATTTTACTCTAACAACATATACATATGCGGATTCAGTAGGTAGTGTTGATGATAAAAAACGTACAAGTGGAGGAGCATTCTTTATAGGAAACATTCTAGTGTCTTGGTTGAGTATGAAACAATATTCAATCTCTCTATCCATAACAAAAGTGGAGTATATTTCAACAACAATATGTTGCACACAATTTCTCTGGATGAAGCAAACACTGCAATATATCAAGGTAGAATATGATCATCCAATCTCAATCATATATGACAACAAAAGTGGAATAAAATTTTTGAAGAATCCTTTTATGCACACAAAAAGGAAGCATATTCCCATCAAGTACCACTTCCTAAGAGAACATGTAGCTGAACAAAGTGTCAAGATGGAATACATTGCTACCAAGGAACAAGTTGCAGATACGCTTATCAAACCCCTTCACAGAGAAACATTTTCATATGTCATACATAAGTTGGGAGTGATATCTATCTCATCTCATCAGTAAATAAACACAACTCAGGGGGAGAATACCCTTTCCATTGATATCAAAGGGGGATAATTATAGACATGGGGATACTTTCAGAGAGAAGGAGGAGAATTATATATAGGGGGAGAGTTGTAATCAAGGGATAATTATTTCTATTTCTGGAGGATTACATTTTTTTGAGTACAGGGTTTCCATCAATGAAGAAGGGAGACATTTTTAAATAAATTTTTGTCATTGATGTCAAAGGTAAGTAAGTATTCATATATAAATATTCAAAGGAAATGTGACTTTAATAAATACAAAAATAAAAGTGGATTATAAATGAAGTTACATATTTAACATGCAAGTGCATTAGAAATGCGGTTATGTAAAAAGTGGAGTAAACATGAAAGTGGATCAAAAAAGGTAAAAGTGAAAGTGGAGTAAAAGTGCACATGGTATTTGCACATGGTTTTAAAACCCATGGTGGTATTTTACCCATGGTATGTTGAAAAATAAATAAATAAATAAATAAAGGGGAAATTGATTATTTTTTAATAAAAGTTGTGTCTTTTCAAATGAACATGACTTTTCATATGCTAAAGTATAAAAGGAGAAGAGAATTGTGAGAAATAAAGTGTGTGGTTGAAAGTGTAATATTCTTATGCATATTATTTGAGGAGTGACAATTGAATATCATTCAAGGAACGACGATTAAATATTAGTGAATATTAGTTCTGGTGTTCTAGCAAATAGATCTGGTTCTAGCAAACAAAACTTGTAAAGGAGGATCTAAGGAAGAACTAGAAGAAGAAGAAAGAATATCTAGTGAAGGAAGAGAAAAAGTACAAGGAGCGAGTGTCGAGTAGATTTAGATAAATCATAAGGAGCAAGAGGCAAGCATATATGATGAGAGCATAAGGATTTATTTTTGAGTTGATATGGAAAAATCAAAGGTAGCGAGTGAAGAGCACAACTGCTGAAAGAAGAAGTAACGAGCACAGATAATATTTGGTGAAGACATAAGCAACAATTAGACTAGTGAAGGAAATACATATGAAGAACTTGTAAAATTGTAATTAGGTTGATTCCTACACAAAAAACAATTGTGGGGATTGGTTTCTCGAGTAGGTTAGTGCCTAAAAACAATAAAGGGGATTGATGTCTCTAGTACATTGGTTCCTACAAACAGTATTAGGGATTTATGTTTCTTGTAAGTCAATGCCTAGAAATAATAAAGGGGATTGGTGTCTCTTGTAGGTTAGCTCCTAGAAAAAGAAGAGGGGATCGATGTCTCCAATAGGTTGGTTCCTACAAACATTTATGATTGTATTTCGGTGCCTACAAATTTATAAAAATAAGTTTTTGTGGTTTTCTCTTGAAAGGGTTATCATGTTAAATATTGTGTCTTGTAGTTGTTACATTTATGTGATTGCTTCATTATGTTTTATGAATGCTACAATTAAAAATGTAGCATTATAATGATTCACCACCACCTCTCAATATAAGTGTGTGCTCAACAGTTTGGCCTTGTTCATGATAGATATGACCCTATCTAGTTTCCATTCGTAACCATGTTTGACATTTTTTCTGACACCCACCTCCCATTAGACATATCCTTATTTTGGCTGATAACCAAACATAAGGGAAGGATTCAAACTCTCAAAAATATTTTTGAGTGGTTGCATTGGATTTTTTATTTCACCTAGTAACCACATCCTTATTTAGCTAGTAGGGTAGGCATGAATAAGATCCTTTGATAAGTAGTTAGCACATTTTTCTTTCCATGTATGATTTTTTTTCATTTGTGTGTTTACTTTCTTACACTTGAATTATTTTCTTGATGCATGCTTGCATTCATTTTCCTTAGATTTAGTGAATTTTTTTATGTGATTCAATAGTAATTTTTCATCTTATAAGGGTAGTAGATTCACCCCACAATTTTACATGCTATGTTATTTCCTTAGTGTGTAGGCCAGTCATATAATATTTCATAGAGTTCATGTCCTCGAGTAGGATCCATATGTTAGCCTCCCAAGGGAAGCGACCTTTGGACACCATTACAATGGTATTATGTACCTTCATGCATGAGATGTCATACATCTCTTATCATATCAAGATAGAACCCTTTTGTTTCTCCAATCAATAAATGATGCACATTTGATGAATAGTGATGTTTCTCATTTCATATGATTAGTCAAGGATCCAAGATACTTCGTAGATACTCAATGTGTAATACTTACCTATGCATGATTATGCAACCTTTTGACATGTCATGAAGTTGTGATTTCCTTACAAATGTTGATTAGAATGGAATACCATAAAAAAATCAATAAATTGTGTCCTATTACCATGGAGAACATCTTATATGTTATAAGTGTTTCCACTCTAAGATTGCTCATACTACTAGTTTTTTAGACTGGATAACACAATCCACATCCTAACCATACTAGCCATTTTACATCTCTCTAAGTACCACTCATATTCATCCAGATTAAAATACAATGGAATCCTTTCATGTATATGTATGATTAAACCACACTCCAATATCTAATTGTGAGTATGAAATACAACACTAGTTAATTTTAAAAGAAAGAGAGTATAGAGAAAAATATAATCTATATTCACACATAAGAGACTAAGAAACCAACTTGAATCACATTCTATTAATCCTTGACCATGAGTACAATATATATAACTCTCCACAATAGGAGTAATGTGCACTAGGTTAGGGTTTCCATGTTCTAATCAAGTAAAAACAAAAATAAACTCACTCTTAGTATCACTTAACTAGACACAAATGGAGTTAGCTAGTCATAAATGGAGTTATCCATGCAAAATGAGAACTCGTGCATGTATAACTAGAATCCATGACTGATAATAGAATTGAATACTTAAGGATAAGTGTGAACTTATCTAGAAGAATAACATTCTCACTCAAGTGCGCTCTCTATCCATGAAACAAGAATTATCTCCTAAAATCAAGGAATGAAGCGCTCTTCCTCCTAGAAAATAGGAATTTTCCTAATGGTGGTTTATGATCCCATGGTTTTGGAAACCCATGGTATTTTCCCATGGTATTATATATATGGAACTACTTGCTAAAAATATATCTACTATAAATATACATGCTATAAATAACAGTCCACATGAGAAAGTGGAAAATAGAAAAAATAAGTATGTCATTGAATATGTAGTTGAGCATGTACCCCAACACCTTGCTTGAAACACAACCAGTGTGTGTAAAATGATGAGTTTCGACAATATGAAGCCATTTTAGGTACTCATGTACAAGTATATATACATAACCACTGAACAAACATGAGGTAAAGATGGAAAAACCAATGGGAACAAAACCACCCTCAAAATATATTGTTAAGAAAAAAGAATGCTAACGTGTTAAGCTACTAAGATGATGTATCCCTCACTCCTAGAATGTACCTCAATGATACAAACATTTGTTCGATGAAAGGCTTGGTGAATATGTCTTCCACCTTCTATCAAGATGGACATAAATGCATATCAATGACTACATCCTTAATACGTCCTCAAATAAGATGCATATGAACCTTAATGTGCTTGGTCTACTCCCTCTGAACTGGGTCTCTACATAGCTTGAAAGTAATCTAATTATCACACCATATAACTATCAGATGATGAAAATGAACTTCCAACTATGTAAGAAAGTGTTACAACCAAATATCCTGAGTAATAACAATTGTCGCACCCCTGTATTCTAACTTTGTTGATGATAAAGTAATTATTTATTGCTTCTTAGTTTACCAACATATGGGTCCTAATCCAAGGTATAGGACATATCCTAAAGTGGACTTGTGATTAGTCCTATCTCTTTCCCAATCTGAGCTTTTGTAACCAACAATATCTAAGGAAGATTATGCTACATAGTGTATACCAAAGTTGGTAGTCACCTTGACATATCTGAGAATACTCCTTGTTTCCTTCTAGTGAAGATCATGTGGTTCCTTCATGTACCTACAAACTGATCCAACTGCATAGGATATGTCTTTTCGAGAATGTGTAAGGTAGAGAATACTACCCACCAACTATCAATATCTAGTACAATGAACCAAAGATGATGCACTCACATCCTCTATTCTAACCCCTGACTGGAAAGGTGTTGGAGTTGGCTTGAAGCATGTCATATGAAAACTATAAAGTGACACAGACCTATCAGCCCTTGGGCCGAGATCTGCTCACAAGATCATTTTTTGACCCCTTCAAGCTAGATCGGCTCTTTCAAATTCCCTGCTGGAATATCCTTTCAAATCGATCCACAGGTCTTTCGAGAAGCTCCCTTGTGTGAACAACACTAGGCACGATCTCCTTTCTCCCCAAGCGACCACAACGCTATGACCAAGGGCCTAACCCAAGGTCCTTTTCGCAACTCGCAATCTCGCGAGTTTGTGAGTCGAGGCTCTCAACTCTTCCTTTTAAATCTCGCGATACCCGAAATGTCGATACGGGTATGGTTTTTCCTCTGTCAGTGCCTTCCTCACGCGACCACTGGCTAGGCTAAGCACTAGCACTTCTCGCTACTTGCCACTTCGCAAGTTTGAATGTTTAACCTTGGCACCTTTCTTTCACGAACCCCCGAGAGGCGATGTTGACTTTTCTTCTCTCGTTCTTGCTACTCGCGACTAGGTGACGTGTGTCTGCTTGTCTATTTCCCGGGCCGACCTTGTAGTTCTGCCACATGTTTCCTCTGTGCCTCGGCTCTTGGCACTTCAAGACCTCTGCAGTTGAGATGAGGTCCTTCCAACCTCCGAACCCCCGAATGCGCGATAGGCGATGGGGTTCCTGATCCAATGGTCCTCCTGTTCTTTGGATCCAACGACCATCCTAGCTCCTCATGATTTCGCCACTCACGACTTGGAGCACTCAATTTTTGGGCTCTCACCTTGCGAACCTCTGAGTTCGTGAGATCCCTTGATCTATGCCACCTGTCCTCCTCCAATGGACGGCTGCGATTCTCTCGTGACTTCGCCACTCGCGAAGTTGAAGGACTCCCTTCTCTGAACCCCGATGTCCGAATCCCCGATAGAGAGGATCTCACGACACATGCCCTTCCAATTGGATGACTCAGATTCTTTCTCTATTTCAGAGCTTCGCACCTCGTGAACTTGCGAATATTGATGCAAGGGTTTCAATTCTCCAACTCATGAAGCCCCAAAATGATATTACGTGAGTGATCCAACGGCCCCTGTTGGCTCAGATCCCACGGCCCAATTTCTTCTCAGCTTGCACTTAGAAAAAAAACCACCGTAACCTACTTGCTCCTCTGCAAGATCTGACGGTTCTCATAACTTCGTGAATTCTCCATGGAAAATTGCAACCATTCAATTCCTCCTTAACACTCCTGTGAAATGAACAAGTATGCTTTCACGAAACTTGTCCACCAGCAAACCACCGTTGTTGCGCCTTCTTCCAATACTTCAAGGCACTAGCTCTCTTGAGATTTTCTTCGACAGCTTCGAAGATCCTATCCCTCCTGAGCTTGATTGAAAAATCCTTAAGTCCTTTGGGGAATATTCCTGCGTGCACTCCTTGCAACACTTCTTCAAATACGCTCCAAGTATTTGAATTCTTAGACTCTGTGCACTCTTTTTGCAGCATCAGTCCTTCAATTCTTCCCTGAGGTTGCAAACTCTGAGAATCTACTCAGCCTGCACACACCTTGCATGGCTCCTATGCTTAACTTTCACTTCTGCAAGAATGAGAATAATGTTATCCCTCCTGAGCTTTCAGAGACGAACTCTGACTTCTGTCAATGCACACCTTGCAGACAATTTTACTGCACTCCTTGCAAGAAAACTCTTTCTCAGATAGAGAAACAATTGAAACTCATTCTTTACTCTCCCTCTCTTCAGATTTCAGACATTTAATATGAAATCATACATTCATGCATCAAAGAAAATGCATAACAGAGAGTAACCAAGCATATATCAATAAGCATGTACAAACACATAAATCAATTAAACACCATCAGTCTGAACTAAAGATCTTTGTATTAATCCAGATGTTTTGTACATGGGGTTTTACTCTACACAACTCTCTGCTTCTGCTCTCCTATGCTCTCTTGATTGATTATGCTGCTAATGTTACAATGATACAAGTGAGGGTGTCTATATCCATTTTCCCTACGGCTCCTAAAACTGTCTAATCTAATAATTCAAAGCTACCTACTTACATTTACTAGCATAAATGCCTCTTAGTCCTTCAGACGAGAGCGGGACTCTCCAGGTCTGATTACAATCTACAAGTACACTCTTTCTTAATTGTTTCATTTACGTTTGGTGTATCAAACTTCAAAACATTTCAAACAATTCATCATGTGCCAAAATGCGTTGGCATTTTCACCACGCTTGCTTGTTGTTGGCGATGCTCCTGCATCATAAAGTATATCTCTGACATAATTTTTTTGAGAAATCTTGATTCTTAAAGTATTCTGGTTGATTTCAAGACCAAGAAAGTAATGCAATAGTCTCATATATGTCATAGAAAACCGTTCATGAAAAGTGGTCTTCACTGCAACAATGGAGGAGGATGAGCTCCTTGTGATGAGTAAATAATATACATATATAAATAACAGTATAAGGGAATATGTGTTCCTCATCATATACACATTAGGATCTAATCTACATTTTAGCATACCATGCCCTAGGTGCTTGCTTGAGTCCATACAATGACTTCCTCAACCTACAAACTAATGATGGATCATGAACATATCACCTTGAATGCTCCATATATATATCCTCATTAATATATCCATGTAATAATTTATTATTTACATCAATATGGTGTACCTCCCACTTTCTAGCTACTACAATAGCTAGAGCTAACTGAATGCAATCAATATTGGAAACTAGTGCAAAAGTCTCCTCACAGTCATTGTCTTGTACCTATGAGAAGGATTTAGCTACTAAATGAGCCTTATAATTATAAATGTATCTGTTGGTTTAATAATATTCTACACACTATCTGATTTTATTGACCCATGGTTCATGTCTATTCGGGTTTCCAACAAAGCCTCTAAAACTATCGGCCCTCCTAGTAAACCAGAAGGCAACACAATGCATAGGATGCGCTGCACAGTATCACCCGAGATAGATTTAATGGGTGGTTGTAAGACTAAGGTGTTTACAGCCTAGGATTGAGTGTGAGATATTAGAGCTAACCATTGAACCATTATTATAAATTGTAAATGCAACATACTATTATTCACGACTATGCAATAACTCCAACAAATTATTCCCTCAATATCGCAACCTTATTTAAACAGGCAATATAATAACTCATTCATTCAACATAATAATAACTAATGAAGAAAGTAAAGATATCCATGCATTCATCACATAATATAGATGTTACTATGGTTCACCCCCTCCTGGGCTACATCCACAAAGATTTGCCTCTTGGCTCTTTTATTATGATAGTTCTGCATCTCCAGCGTCGCACGCTTACAATTCTTCTCAGTCGGGTAAGATCTATATGAGGTAGAATAGATCACACCAGGCTCCATAGCCTACGATCTAACCTTCAATATCTACCTTCCTTCGTCTCCTCTAGCTCAACAGATTATACATAATAGATCATACAACAAAATATTACACATTGCATCAACTCATGCATACTACTACATTAGCAACAACAATCCAAACAATAAAAAATCCAACCCCCTATGATACCTATGTATCCCTATTTATATGATTCTGGCTCCTTATCCATTTACATTGAATTCCCAAAACCCTAACCCTATTGTCGTAATCTAGGGGATCAAATTTTGCTCAAAAATACAAAGTACTTGGAATCACTTCAAATCGAATGAGAGCGTAGGCCTCGTCGTTACGAACCCAACACAACTCGTTTGGGTTCAAAAGGACATCGAGAGCGAGAGATATTGTGTTCTATTCAAAATGACAAATAGACAAAAAAGGGGATGTTAACTATACAGTCCGTACGAACGCTGACGTGGAAGGCTGTACGACACATGGTAGGTAGTTATTTTGATAGTTGGCATGTGACATGGCTTGTTTGCAGTGAACGGGTTGGCGACACGTGTCCCGATCAATGGCTGCCATGTGTCACATGTATATTGGTTTAAAATTATGTTGTTGGTCAGAGTCGACCCTGCGACGTTCGAGCAGGGGGGAGAGACTTGGGAAGAGCCGCCAACCAGCATGCCATTGGTTGGTCCTTGTTATATATATGACAATATATTTATATATGTTTGCATATGTGGATAGTCGGGGCACGACCGGGTTGGGGCTTAGCCCCAGCCCTTGGTCGCACATTGCGTTAACATATGACCCATTGCTATATTGTTTGGCGTGCGTGCACCGTTGCATTTTGATTTGGTTTCAACGGTTATACAAACAACCTGCCACTTGTCCTTTAACCTTTGGCTTGTGGAATGGGGGCCTATGTTTACACTTGTGCGCAGTCATATGGGTCATACGACCTTTCCATTGACAGTTAGGGGCTAGGTGCGCCCGTAACTGTCCTACAGTTTGTACAGTTCATGCGGTTGTGTCTGGTGCTAAGTTTTTATGCTTAAATATGAGTGTAGGCTAGGTTGAGCCAACAAGGGTGCATTTTGTAGATGCAGAGACAACAAGTTTGAAGGGGGACTTCTAGGAAGCCTATCTTCTTCAATTTTTGGCCAAACAAGGTGTTGAAAAAGCCCAACTAGGGGTTTTTGGATGTTCTGAAGCCATTGGAGCAGTCTATTTGGAATTTTGAGCATTTTAAAGCACATTTTTGAGCACTTTGAGCAAATAATAAAAATGATCCATTGAAATCTGGACTAGGAGATATAGCCTAAGAGAGGGGTGAACTCCTTTATCATTTGCTGTGTTATGTGTTTTCTATTCACTTTTATTGTTGTTTTTTATATGCATCTTGAATGAGTAAATCCTATTAAATTTGTGTTGCAAAGTTGATCCATTTTCATTTTAACACATAAATTTTACTTGCAAACAATTTCAAGAATACAAGTCTTCTTCATTTTTAGATCAAGTTGGTATCAGAGCATAGGTTTTTGAAGACTTGATTATTTGCAAGTGTTTTGTTTTTTGATGCTCACAAGGTTGAAACTCACAAGAGGAGAAGGTCAAATTGGAGAGCCAAGTTCTCATCCTTCAAGGAGGAATCTTATATCATCACCGCAAGTTTCAAGGAGGCATTCACCAAGTATGGCTCATGAAGAGAGTCATGAACATGTTCCTGCAGAAGATGAAGATCTCAGAAAGGCTGTCATGGAAA
>ML817317.1:271309-343991 GCA_009831015.1 Picea engelmannii
TGGGCCATCACGCTAGTAATGGGGTCCTCCACATCCCCAACAAGTAACACAGGATTGAACCTACACACTTTTATGTGACTATCTCTAAAATGAGTTCCTTCCCCTGGAACCCCTACCCCTACTAGTTGTTCCCTAAGATGGTCATGGACTTGTCTATGTCGTTGATGATGAACAAGATGTTGCACTCGTTGCCATTGAAATCCCTGCGGTTACTATCCTTGGTGTGACTCTTTTACCATATGGAGGTGGCATTGAGCCCCCTCCCCTGGGAAATGTCCTAGGGGCCTTCCCCACGAATCCATGACAATGCGGAAAGGAAGGTCTCGTACCTCCAATTAAGTTCATGTGTTCCTCCGCATAACGTGCATTTTCCATAGCTTCTGCTACTGAAGACGGTTTCCACAATTGCACCATAGCCCTTATCTTAGGGTTAAACCCATAGACAAAGAGTTTTGTTTTTCGTTGGTCATTATCCATGTATGAAACATATTTGACCAATTCCATAAACCTAATCTCATATTCTTCTACGGTTTTGTTTCCCTGTACTAAGGCATGAAACACTCCTACCTGTTGTTCCTCATAGTAAGCTAGCAGATATTTCCTTCAGAACCTCTCCTTGAAAATTTCCCAAGATATGGTGTTCGGGGTAAGATGAAGTTGTCTTTCTAGGTTGCCCCACCAGTTCAAGGTGTTGTCTTTTAACTGAAAAATTTCTATCTTCGCCTTTGAGGTGGATGCATAGTCCCTTAAGGAAAAACACCTTGTCATGCCTTCCAACCATGCTTCCGTGCGTTCACTGGAGCGACCCCCGACAAACTCCGGAAGTTTAATCTTCTGTAGTTCTCTAGTGATGTCTTTGGGTGGAGGTCTTCCCCCTGAATCCCTTGACGCTTCTATATTACCCGTTCTAGATGGTGGGGGTTCCACTTCGATCCCTGCTGGTTGACACCCCTTTAAAGTCTCATTTATGGCCTCCAAAGAGCGCAGTATGAGAGCTAGTTCGGGTGATGGTAGCAGTGGTGTTGGCGGTGCCTGCGACGATGCTCCTCTTCCTCGATTCCCTTGAGTCCTAACCATCCTATATGATTTAACCTGCATCAACCAAAGTTGTCAAGGTGAGTTCAAGGACATTTCTCATTGTGCAACTTAACTAGAAAAAAGGGTTAGGCATACGTTTCTTTTTACTTGTCTGTAAACAAACATTACTCTCTTTAGGGGAGGTGGCTAGGTTAGGGCTAAAGCGTCTAAGCTTGATTTCTTCGCCTAAGAAAACTATTGACTCCCTCTTGCCTCATAGCTATGCTATCTTTGCACTATACTCGCCGATTTCTCTATCTTACATTCTTAGTGCGCAAGAAGTCCCCTCCCCGTGTCATGGTTTAAATCTTCAAACTTTTAGTTTAACTAATTAGTGTGATTTTCTTTTTTAAACATAATTTAACATTAACATTAATTACTCATTTAATTAATTAATCATTTTAATTCCAATGATTAATTACTTTCAATTAATCACATTACTTAGTTTTAATTTGAAACATTTAATAATATATATATATATATATTGTTTTATTGCTAAATAGTGAAACAATTAAAATTAAACTATTTAAATCTAACAATTTAATTTTTTTAACTATTTAAACAATTAAAAATTAAACTTTATAATAGTTTAAAGGAATAATTAAGTAACAAATACAAAATATATATATATAAAATAAAATAATCAAAATACAATTAAAAAAAAAAAATTTAAATCAAATCCGGCATGCATGAAACCCACGTGCCTCTCCCCGAGGCTCTCATCCCCTAAAACCCTACACGTACTCTCCCAGGCTCCCTATCTTAACCCTAACTCTACACGCCCAACCTTTCCTTCACCAATCATTTGGATTCCTCCCTTCTGCTCTCTGGTAAGGGTCTTCCATACTCTAGCCACTCTGCCCATGGCCTTCTCTCATGGCTTCTCGGGCATTTGATGGCTTGTGGTTTGGGTGATAACATTGTAACATCAACTGGTTTTTTTTTTTCTTCATGCAATAATGCTTGCTGGTTTTCTTTTTTTTTTTTTAAATATTGGGCGGCACAGTCATGCCCCTGTGAGCTCTCCCTGGTGGCTATGTGTGCTCGGTGGGTATGGGTATGGACGTGTAGTGCTAACATAATGTTTCTCATTGGGTCCTCTTTCGTGACTTTGACGCTGGGCTTTGAGTCGATCTTTGGTGTTTGCTGAGTGGCTCTCGGTCCTGTAGTGTATGGGACTTAGTACCCTCATTCTCGATGGATTGTGATATTGCTTGTTGGTTAGCGCACAATGTTTGGAGTCCGTCACATTGTACAAGGTCAGGGTTCGATTCCCTTCATCCTTATTGTCTTATGCAAAGGAAATTACACAGCAGAGGCAACTAGACAGTAGTATGTTGGAACTGTGACTGTTGTGAATGCTTTGGAGGTGAAAATATCCCCATTGTCTGATGATGAACTGAGAGCCAAAACTTTAGATTTCAAAGAATGACTGGTTCGTGGAGAGTCATTGGATTCGATTAAGGTGGAGACGCGAAGTGCACTGTATTAGCTTGTGGGATCTCCTCGTGATGTTTGGCACTTGACATTTGTGCATTGGGCTTATGTGTTGGTTTTGAATAAAAAAAATTCCACGCATAGTGCATAGTAGTTTCCCCATGTGGGCTCCTCCCTCTACTTTGGCACTTGGTTGTGTGTTTTATGCTTCCCCATGGGCTTGGTCCCTGTATTTTATGCTTCCCTATGGGCTTGGCACTTGGCGCTTGTTTCTCTATCAAGATTTGATGCGTAGTGTATTCCATTCACGCCCCCTTTGTGAACTCCTCCTCCATTTCTCTTGATGACTGGCACTTGGGCGCTTGGTATTGGCTGACTTGTGTTGTGACATTCTCTGGATAGCTTGGACGTTATCGTTTTGGAATGATATCATGCGTGGTGCATAACGTTGGGCTTGCGTATTGGATAACGTGACTTGTTATAGATTTTAGCTCGATATCTTGGAGGTTGGATGCAAAGGGTAGTTGGCCCAATAATTTTTTTTTAATTTCTGAAACGGTTATGCACTATGCATATTGTCTACCGACTCCCTCCTGGCACTTAGTATTCGTACTGGAAACTTGGTGACAGGCTGTTGTTGTAATAATTTCTTTTATGAAATGGTTATGAGTTGTGCATAATGTCCTAGTCAGTTACTAATTTAGGAATTTGTTGTAGCATTTCTTCACATACTTGGTCATTGTCCTAGTCAGTTTATTCCCTTTCTCTATGTACAAATTCTAGAAGAACCGAAATTCTGCATTCTTAATGACTTTAAAGGATGTAAGGATTTCCTTGCTTGGGTGAGAAATTTCTGAGATCTGAATCTCGATTCTCCTGGAATTTGCTTTCTTGTCAAAGTATTTAGCATTCCTGTTCCTCTCTTTTAGCCCAAGAGATTTGGATATTTGCTACCAATAGTGTTCTTCTCTTTGCGCTTCTAGGAGTGTCTCTTTGCTGAACGTTCTTCATTATATATCTCCTCCGAGAGACCTTTTGTCTTTATTTTTAGTTGTATATCTTGAAGATCTGATTCTCTTTTCTTCCTCTCATGAGATGGGTGATGGGGGATTGACCTTGATTTCTTCTTAGGTCCTCTTAATTTTTGTTTCTAGATATGGGAGGCTGAGCCTCTAACTTGAATTCTCCATGCACTTTTTTTTTTAGACTAGGCTGAAACCATGCATGGTCATATCGGAAAGGGATGGAACCTAAGTTTTGGTTGTTTGAGGTTGAGAGAAAGATAGGCTTATGATCCAAGGAGGCATTGGGGATAATTAATTAGGCTAGCAAGATTTATTCATCAAGAAAGGAGTCTTGGACCAGAAAATGATCTAGCCTTTTGCAATGAAATCCCTTCCCATTATTTGGTTTGTCGATGGGAATTTTTCTTTTACCGATTTAGTATCCGCTAGGTTCCAGTTTGATATCAAGTCTTCCACTACTTCCTTGATTGGTCTCTTATTCCTTAGGTGACTTGAAGCTTGGCACTGGTCTCATGCCAATTATTATACACATATATATATTTTTTGTTTTACTTCTTCTATATATTTCAATGTATATATATATTATTTATATATATGTCAATTTTTTTTTTTTTGCTTTGCTTGTAGGTTGCGTGGAGCTAGAGCATTTGGAGTTTTTGGAGCTTGGACCTCAGGCCCAAACTTATATATGCACTTATATATATATATATATATATATATATATAGAATTGTTAATGCTGGAACAATTCAATTCCTAAACTTTATTTCTGGTTTTTGATATTTTTCTAGTTTATTTCTGGGTCGATTCTAAGTAGGTGGGTAGGCCCTTGGCCCCAAATTGTGAACTACAACTCTGATACCATGTGTAGGATCCTAATATTAACAAAGACTAAAAAATTTCATACAATTAAACATAGGATTTCTTTCAATGCATAAATAATTCATTAATCATCATATAAGCATATAATATTCAATAGAAATTAAATTATTTCATAGCATGAAAATAAATTACATAATAATCACATAGCCCAACAAATTCATAAATAAAATACCTCTGCCTGATGCTAAATTCCCGCTTATCTGGTTGTACTCCCTGCTGCTCTATCCAATTTATACCTGATGCTCTGACCAAACCTTGCCCAAAACCGACTAACCACCTAGCCATATAGGAGAATCCTATCTGACTCCCTAGCTCCAAGATTCCATGAGGATTCCTGGCCCTCGAGACCAAAACTCCCAGCAACTAGGTGCCCCCTGCAACAATTCACCCAACCTCCAAAACCATACTCCCAAAACCAGAAAATATGCAAAACAGGAAATACAGTCCTCTCCTCCCCAATAATGCTTCCTCCCCAAATTTTCATAATCCTCTCATAAGCCTCTACCCAGTCATATCCCCCTCATTCACTGACTCCCTACCCTCCTTTAATGACACCCACCTTCCCCCCATTCATTACCTTATCCTACCATTTATTTCCTTATCCCTCCACTTAATTCTTCTTTCCCCCCTTGCATACATAAAGTTTCATAATGATTAAATTAAAGTTATTAAGCCCTTTAATTCTTTACCCAAATCATTGAATGTGTTAAGTAATCAATCAATTAATTAATTGACATTTATTAAACAATAAATAAATAATATTATTAATAGTTAATCATTACTTAACTAATACACATTAAGACAATTAATTATTTAGTTAACTATACTTAATAAACCCTATGTAACTATATAATTGGGGTTGTTACACCTGTCAAATTTTTGCACGTAGTCTTGTAAGCCCATAATACTACCGGTACTTTGAGGTCCCAGTCATCCCTATTAATGTTACAGATCTTTGTCAGTGTGTTCTCCAGGATTTTGTTAAATGCTTCCACTGTGCCATTTGCCTGTGGGTGATATGGTGTGCTCTTCTGATGATGGACTTTAAAATATTTAGGCGTAGCATTGATGGTGTTGTTTATGAAGTGTGTGCCTTGATCTCTCATCAAAATTATTAGGCACCCAAATCAAGTGATGACTTTCTCAAATAAAAAGTGTGATGTTTTTTCTGTGCTGCAATCCTTCACTGGTGTGACCTCCGCCCATGTTGTTAGGTACTCTATTGTGGTGATAATGTACCTTTCTCCCGTTCTCTTTCCTGGTCGGTTGACTGGTCCCACAAAGTCTATTTCCCACTTATCGAATGCTTGAAATGTTACTTGTGGTCATAATGGCATCTCGTCCTTTCTATTGGGTTTACCTACCCTTTGACAGACATCACATGTTTGACAGTAATCCTTCGAGTCTTTGTGAATCGTTGGCCACCATAGTCCTATGTGCAATACCTTATGCATGGTATCTTTACTTGCATAATGCCCTCCTGCTATTTTCTCATGGGATTCTACTAAAACTCTTAGTCTTTCGTGCTCTAATACATACCTTCGCAAGATGCTATCTGTGCCCATTTTGTATGGGTGTCCTGGAATTAGTTGATAGTCAGCAGTGCAGACTACCAGGTTTTTCTTTTGCGCGATGTTATATTCTTGTGACGTAGTACCCATTCTCAAGTACTGAATGATATTTGTGAAGTGTTCATGAGCAATATGTACTGAAAATCACTGTGCATCTAAAAAGTTTTCCTCTAAATTCGTAGGTTCTTCTCCATTTGTGACTCTTGATAGGTGGTCAGGTCCTGCATTTAACTTCACTGTGTTGACTATTACTTCAAAGTCCAATTCTTGAAATAGTAGTAGCCAACAACATATTCTTCCCCCCAACACTAGCTTGTTGACTAGGTATTTTACAGTTGACTGATCTTTGAACATCTTAAAGTGTTTCCCCAATAAATAATGTCTAAATTTTTGCAGTGCATAAACCATAGCTAGGCCTTCCCTCTCTATGGTGTTATAGTTATGTTATGAGTCTGACAATTTTTCGCTCGCAAATGCTATCGGGTGATCCAAGTCTCTGGCTCCTGGTTGCGCCAAGATAAATCCAAGTGCTATGGTTGATGCATCTACATGCATGGGGAATGTCTTCGCCCAATATGGAAATACTAATATTGGCGTGGTGACCATATTTTCCTTCAGGGTATCCAGACCATGTTGGCACTCATTGTTCCACTGAAACTTTGTATCCTTTCTTAATAGTTTTTCCATTGGTGCCGTAATCTATGTGTATCCTTTGATAAATTTATTATAGTAACCTGTGTATCCCAATGGCCCTCTTAGCTGACAGACTATTTTTGGTGGTTGTAAGTTAACAATTACTACGATCTTTCTGGGATCGACTAATAAACCCTGTTTTCATACTATATGGCCCAATAATATCCCAAACGATGTTCCGAATATACATTTCTTTATGTTCAGTGATATCTGACACTATTTGAATCTTTATAACATTAGCCGTAAACATTATACATGGTATTTCAACAAATTGTAGACTGTCCAGTCGTCCAAGTATACTTCGAGAAACTGGTGGATGAATTTCTTAAATGTTGCGATGACTACTCTAGAAAATATAACTGGTGCATTCTTCAGTCTAAATGGCATGACTGTGTATTAGTAATATCCCCATTATGTCACAAATGTGGTTTTGTATCTATATTCCTATGCTATCTTGATCTGATGGTATCCTGAGAATCCATCAATAAATGAGTAAGTTTCATGTCCACCTATGTTTTCTAACACTTCGTCTATGAATGGTGTAGGGAATGGGTCATGTAGGAATGCATTGTTAAACTTCCTCAAGTCAACGCATATCCTTATCCCCTCCTTATTTCTTGTCTAGTACGACCATTGGGATTATCCATTCTAATTCTTCGAGCGGTTCTATGATGCCGGCTTCGAGCATCCTATTGATCTTAGCCTTAACTTTATGCTTATATATTGGGTTCAGTCTATATGGTCATTGTCTGATCGTTCTTTCTTTAGGTCTGAGTGGTATCTTCATTTCTCCTAGCTCTCCGGCGATACCCTTCATCTCAATAAATGTTGTGGGAAACAGGTTGTTGTAATCGTTTAATAACTTTGTTATGATTTCCACTCTCTGTTCATCCCAGTAGTCTCCAATGCTAGCCATTTTGGGCTGCTCATTTGTCCCAATATTGACTTTATTTACTTTGATCGGTGTGGAAATGACTTATGATTCTATGGGTGGGCCTTCCACATCTCTTTCTCCTTTAGCTTCTTCAATATGAATATCGCGCAGATCGTCTTCACCTGGTGCTTCCTCTTGCACATGGTAGCATGACAATAGTTCCTTAACTATATGTTTGTTCCGTTGTTTTTCCTCTATGATCAGTTCAACTTCTAGTTCTTTGATGAATATCACTCCTCTTATCTGTTTTAGTCTGGCATCTATGTTGGGGTTCTCATGTTCGAATGAGAAGGTGACTGTAAAATTATGTTGCAATGTTGTCCAGGTTGCAGTTCCTTTGCACAATTCCTGGTCTATATACTAGTTCCCTGGTATGCCCGCTAGGGTGTGTATAAAATGATTAGGCCATTCCTATGGGGGTGTCATTTTCCACAATGTTATGAACTTCTCCAAGTATTTTTTTGGTTCCCCTTGTCCATCATACTTATGTTGTTTGTTGTTTTGTTGTTCTGTGCCAAACCTTATGCATAGTAACCGCTTACATTCGTACCAGTCTATGATTGTCTCTTTGTGTGCACCCCACCATATTGCGGGTGTGACCTTCAGTGATAAATCAAGTGCTAACAATATATGCTTCTCTAACACTGTGTCTTCATACTGTGCAAGAATGTTTCCAAATTGTTTATTCCATGGAAACTGGGTGGTTCCCTCATTTTTGTGCCTACCCATCTTATTGCATGGTCTATTCTTGCACATCTGAGCGTGGAAACTTTGTGTAGCCTTTGCTGCCAGTTCTCTAAACTAGTATCTGAGTCTGTTGCACATGAAGTAATGCTCTGCCAACTGAGTATCCCATCTGCATTTGGGTTTACATAATCCTCATCATGCGCAGTTGTTTTGTACAACTGGTCGATTTCCTCTAAGCCTAAGCAAGTAGGTTCTACAAACCTCTCCCCTTATGATGGGTATAATGGTGCAATGACCCTGTATTCCCCTTACTCAAATGTCATTTTCTTGGTCTTCAAGTTGATTATGGCCTGGTTCTCAATTGCCCAATCCAGACCAAGTAATGTCGGGTATGATTTTGTGTCGTCCATGATTTCAATGACTTTCAAATCCACTTTAGTGCTCACTCCATCTAGGTCAACTGTCACTCATTTCAGTTTACCGATTGGTAGGAATATGTGTTGGTTTGCCAGTTTCAATTGAACATGTAAATATCCTAATGTGGGCTCTCCCATGCCTTGCCATGTCTTCTTTGGTAATACATTTACCTCAAATCCTAGATCTAGTATGATGTCTCCCATGTTGAAATATTCAATTTTGGTATTTAGTCTGAACTCCCTATTGGTTCTTCTCCTTGTATGTAGGTGATTGACACTTTTTGGTTCTAGTTTTTCCTTCTTCTCGATGCTACATTTTTCTAGTACATTTTGAAATATTTTCACAGATGATGGATAATTTAATACTTTTACACATGATTGAAAAAATCCTTTGATTGTACTTACTTGTCCCTTGGGTTGCATCTCGTTGGTCTAATCCAATGATGGAGGCATATTGTACTTGGGTGCTTCCTTGTTTTTCTGTGCAGTTGAAGTCATCACGATATCTTGCTTCTAGAATTCTTGTCACACTTACTTAAACATATCCTTTTCCTTGTGCACGTCGAACTGCTTCCTTGGTTTGACATTATTTTTCACCCATTGATTTTATGTTGGCTCTTGTTGAACAACATCATCCCCCATTTTAGCTCCTCCGCAAGTAACTATGTTGATGTTCCATCCTTCATCCCTTGCTTCAGTTGAAATCCACTGAACATTCTGGTTGTTTTGGTTCCTCTTTTCCTGGATCTTTACTTGTAGTGTCAGACATTCTTTTGTATCATGATATGATGTGTGAAAATACATACAAGTTCCTGGTGGAAGTGGACATTCCCTTGCATAGTGTCCCGGTTGTTGACAATTGTGACATCCTACTGGTCCTCTACCTCCTTCAAAACCTCCTTTGGCTCATCCTCCCCCTATGTAGCCTGCTCGATCTCCTCTCGGTGTGTTATACTGATGTGCCTGATTATACTACGCAGTATTGTACTGAGGTTGTGCCCTGTTGTATTGCAGTTGCGCGTTATTGTATGGTTGTTGCGCAGTATTGTACTACTGTTGCACAGTGTTTTATGGAGCTGGAACTTGATTAAACTGTGGCATGGATTTCCTAGTCATCATTTTTTCCTGCATTCTATATGCGTATGATGTCTTTTATCACATCAAATCCATAGTTATACAATATTTTTAATGGTGGCCCGCTGACTTGCAAAAGGTGTAATATGATCCCTTCGGGACTGTCTGGTATTTCTACATCATCGTGTAGTGATAAGGGTTGTGACCCAGTTTCTTTCACATTTCACATCATAGTCCTCCTTTTGGTAACAGACTTGGAATTCCTGCTGCCATATACTGTGCAAATGTTGGACATTCGTTCTTGTGGTGTCCTTCCGTCCTGCATGTGGTACACCAAATGACTTCTCGTTTTTCCTTGTTCTTATTCTGGTTTAGCTGAAACATTAATTTCTTTAAATCCTTCTTCATCTCTTCGATAGCTGGGTTTGTTTGTTGATACTGGTTTTCTTCTAGTTGCAAGGTTTCCTGCAGAGCCTCTTCCTACGTCTGAAAATTATGTTGTCACAATGGATTATTTAAGTGTAGGAGAAGTGAGTTGACAAATAAGTTTCTATGCTACATATCGGTCATGAGATACTTCAACTTCCCCTTCAGTCGCTTGAATATATGGTCAATCTCCCATATAGATTCTTCTGGTTTCTGTCTTATTTCAATCATTTCATTCATGTAATGATCCTTTGAAATCGGCTTCTGGAATTCATTAATCAGTAGCTTCTTAATGTTGACCAGTGTCCTTGTCATCCCAAGGGCACTATTTACATCTAAACTCATGTACCAATCTAATGCGCGGTCTCTTAGTGTAATCTCTATCTGTGCAAGTTTGGTATCTTCATCAGTGATCTATTTTTCTTCCTAGATCTTTGCACAAATGAACAAATGTTTCTCGGGGTATTCTATTTCTTCTCCTCGAAATTATGGTAACCTGATGGTGGGATCCTGCCATTCTAAATGTTGAACTAATACCTTCACATGGTGTATATACCTGACTAGTGTTTCCTGAACTGACTCCTCCAATTGTTGTTCCTTGTGTAGATGTACTTCCTATTGTCTGACTGCTTATGAAATTCGTTTGTCTAAACAGTGGTGTTCTCTTTGGTGTATTAGTCAACATGAGTTTATGGGTTCCACACTGACATTAATATGGATAGGATGGCTACCTTATCTTCCCATTCTTGAACCTCCCATCTTCCTCTCATATGTTGCGCACAGGATTTCCTCAATCTGTTCCATAGCTCAAAGATCCTCTACCTCATCCTCATCACTCGCCAAGCCTTCCCTCGCGGCTACGAATCTCTTCTTCGTATTCACCTTTTATTGGTAGGGTACTCTACTACATATATTTCTAGTTGTTTCCATGATTTACTTGATCTGGTCATCATCCATCATGATTGGTTCCAAGGGCTCCTCCTTCTTTCCCTTATCCTTTCCTCCTTCCATTTTTCCTTTCTCTGTCAGTGCTTCCCCCCTTCCCACATGCACGCAAGGAATTTTAGCTATCTGACTCCATTCTCATTACACCTTTGTTATATAGAAATATCTTAATCGAAGTATAGAGCGATCAAATCTACCTTCCTTGATGTCCTTGTAGAAACTCTTTCTCTGTTGCATTGTACGACTTCGTTGTGTCGACTGCAAACTCTGTTATAAACCCTGCCACAATACAGTCAAGACAAAAGTACATTGTGAGGGTGAATTTGTTGTTTACCTACTGTAACTACTCAATATGTACTGGGGTCCAATCCAACTGTCGAATCTGGTTCCTTGCATGGTTATCCTTCAACCTTAGTATCCACTCCTGCAATAAGTGTGGAAAATCACAGAAAATGACTTCGTGTAAATCAATAAACATGTATTTCTCAAGATATTTGCGGGGTGTTACCTTAGGGTTTCTATTGTCTTTCTGTGCAAACTCTATCTCTTGTGTTCTTAACCATCATTCTATCTCTCCTTTTGTGGGATTCCATGGTCTCAACATTCCCTTATAGTGACTCATTTCTCTTTTCCCTAATATTTTCTTGATCTTCCTCCGACAGGTCTTCAACTTATCTCATCTACTCAACCCTCTCTTGTTCCTCCCAGCGGAAACATAACCATTTGTTGTTTTAATCTTATTCTAAACACTATCTGAGTTTATTGACCCAGATTTCATGTCTATTATGGTTTCCAAAAAATCATCTAAAACTATCGGCCCTCCTGGTAAACCAAAAGGTAATGCAACACATAGGATGCGCTCCACAGTCTCACCTGAGATAGATTTAATGGGTGGCTATAAGAATCATGTGTTTACAACCTAGGATTGAGTGTGAAATATGAGCGCTAACCATTGAAACATTATTATAACTTGTAAATGCAACATATTGTTATTCACGACTATGTAGTAACTCCAACCACTTATTCCCTCAATATCACAACAGTATTTAAATAAGCAATATAATAACTCATTCATTCAACATAATAATAACTACTGAAGACAATAAATATATGCATTCATTCATCACATAATACATATGTTACCGTGGTTCACCCCCTCCTGGGCTACATGCACAAAGATTTGGCTCTTAGCTCTTTTATTATGATCGTTTTGCATCTACAATGTCACGCGCTTACAATTCTTCTCAGTCGGGTAATATCTATATGAGGCGGACTGGATCTCACTAGGCTCCACAGCCTATGATCTAACCCTCAAGATATACCTTCCATCATCTCCTCTATCTCAACAACTTATACAGAATAGATCATAGATCAAAATATTAAACATCACATCAACTCATGCGTACTACTACTTTAGCAACAACAATCTGAACAATAGAAAATCCAAACCCCTATGATACCCATGTGTCGCTATTTATATGTTTTTGGCTCCTTATCCATTTACCATGCATTCCCAAAACCCTAACCCTATTGTCGTTAGGTCTTCCTCCCATGCATGTGTGTTCATCTTCCTTCCAGTTGTTGCCTTCATTGCATGTGCGCGTGTTATGCTTCCTTCCAGCTGTCTCTTTCCTTATGCATGATTTATTTCCCCCAAAACGCCTTTCTTTTCCACTTTGGCCTGCCTCCAACAATATCCATCACTAACCCTTCTTGTCTTGAAAACCCCCTTACATTTAACAAGCTTCCTATTGGAAGTTATAGGAACCAACTCACATGTGTTATTCTCCATCAAGGAATTATACTCATCTTTCATAGTTTCCTCCCAAATGGGGTTTACTTCACCCTATGAATAAGACTAATGGTCTAATCCAAGTAACATATAACAACAGATAGGAAGCAAAGGCTCTATGGAAGTAATTTCTTGTGGAGGATCCACAAAATGAGATCTGGTTCTCCATGGATCAATAAGATCACCCACTAGATCACTTGATTCTTGAAGAGTTTGTTCTGACCATCATGGTATATGATATGGACCTACAAATTATTGATTATTATATGAAATATTAGACATATCATATTCATATATATGATCGAAATAAGTCTCATGAAGTTTCACAACTAGTGGCAGTGGAGATGGAGGTGTGGACTACTCTAGAAGTACCTGTGAAGGACCATCCTCAAACTTAACACTTCTCAACCTAGAATCTTCAATATCACGTGTTAGAATATATATGTAACCATATTTATGATTAAAGTGAGCGAAGGTGTACAACCTAGAATGGTGATTAACCTCACCAACAACAATTTTTGAACCATCTAACAAGTCCAAAATAATAACTAAGTTTAGAGTGAACTCCACCTTCTTCCTTGAACCTAAATAAGTGATTTGATAGATGGAGGGGTGATTCACTGAAATATTTGGAACATTAAGTAAATCCTAAAATCATCCATGGTCTATATCAACTCTACCCCTACCACACACCTCAGTAGGAGAATCATCTCACATGAATATTAGTGGTCCAAAACAAGTATCCAAGTATTAGAAAATTTTATCCAATGAGGCCATGTGATTTGTAGCCCATGAATAAATGTGATACCTTGGTTTTGATTCCCCATATTAAATAATATATTTTATTTATTTATGGAAGGCCAGAGTTCCCAAACAAGTAAAAGAGGCCAATGTGCCTAGGAAATGTAATGTTTTAATCATTATTAATAATAAAATACATCGTTGCCTTCTAAACTGACAAGGAAAAGATTTATAAGGAAATATGATTCCATGAGAGAGGGGGATTAAGGGGATAAATATTTTATTATATTTTATTTACCCACAATTTCTTTAATTGAGAGAAGTGGTTACATGGGATTCTTGGGAGAAGACCATGTGGTTCTTGATTTCCATATAAATACATAAACCCATCTTCTGGGTTGTCTAGGGGTTATTCTCCAGTCACACTTTCACTCTTTCATTCATGTTTACTCAATTATTATTCCTCATTCATTCTTGTTCTTGGATTGGGACATGGGGGGATAATGTTTTAGGGAGAAACAATTGTTTTCTGGCTGTAGTAATGACTGGTGTATTCCAACAATGAATGTGTGTCTGCATGCCTGAGATACACTGGCATGTACTATATTTTATTCACAATTGAGAGTCTTGAGAGTCCCAACAGAGATATTCTTGACCAGATGCATTGGATCCTAGAAGGAGGTGGAAAAACTCAGGGACTTCTAGAAGATAAGGGGGTCCATTCTCTTGGGTTGTGTAGGATGGAGAGAAGAGAGTTGGTGTACTTTGGATTTCTGTGTGTTGAGAAAACTGTGAGAGCTTGAGTGTTGACTGGTTTACGAAGCTGAGTGACACCCTAGAACCATCCTTATGGATTCATAGCCCAGTGTTGGGGGTGAACTACTCTTGAAATTTATAATAAAAGTCTCTATGGTTGGGTGGAACGTCCTTGGTCTGCAACTAGTTGGTGAATCATTTTGTTAAAGATAAGTTCTCTCTGTCATGTGTTTCTATGCTTGTATATTTTTATTTCCGTTGTGTATTAATTAATATCTCTAAGATATGTGTCTTTGATATGATTTCTTATTGATTATTTTTGTGTATGGCATATATTCCATTTATTTGATCATTTAATATGAATATTGATGATTTCATGTGAGTCTTTCTTGCTTATTTATTAATTAAATGTCATCATAAATTTGAAATCACTTTTGAAGTGTTTAATTTGAAGTAGCATGCCCAAGCTTGTGGGTGGTTGGGTATGTTACGAATTGGTATCAAAGCCCTAGTTTTCAACACTGAGTCAAAAATCCATTTTTCAACACTGAGCCTGGATGGGATGATTAACAAAGCGTAGAATTTAAATTTGCAGAAATGTAGTTGTAGAGGATGTCTGGAATTCGTTTGTTGAAATTACAACAGTGGATGAATTGAATGGAATTCATTCTATGAATATCAAACATTGGTGCACGTGAGAAATTTAATATTGTGGTAGTTGAATGGGAAGTTATTGGAGTTAAATTGGACAAATTTTAGGACTGTTGAGCGCCCATGGTGGAAATTAAACAAAATTGGGTAAAAGCCCCGAATTCTATTGATACAATTATGGAGATTCGGTGAGAAAGATGAATAATTTCGTATGTAGATGATGAATAGGGTATTCATAGGACCTAATTCTATTATATGAATATCATACAATTCTTCAATGGGTACCACAAAATTAATTCTAAAATTGGGTGTTTTTGGAAATTTTAGAAAAAACAACAAAAATTGGAAAATTGGGAATTTTTCTATACCTTGATGTCAATATGACATGGATGGTATGTGTCAGTTGACGTGGTAGAGTGGGGTGATGTGAAATACCATGGTGGTAATTATTTTATAGGTGGCAAGTGAGGTAGTGCCACGGTGAGGCGTTGACACATTGGGCAGAACAATGAGCCAGACCCGTGAAACCTCATTGTAGGGGGGTCTAGTGTGGTTGGGATAACCCTAGGAAAGGATGTCACAATCCAATAATGTGTGCCACATCACTAGGTACCTAGCCTTGGTTATTTTTTATGTCTTATCCCCTCTCGATTAACGATTGCAATGTTGGGGGGACCACAATGCGACATGGGTCATCGATCACCGTTGACACCCTCTCCATGATGATTGTTGGATTGAAATAATCAGAAAATTTTCATGCCCAGAAGTATGGGTGAAATATGGGGCTAGATCATCCCTATGAACTAATGATGTGGCACCACTTTGGCATCCACGAACCTATGGGGACCGAAATATGAAGTGTGTGCACTATGGAGTTAAGGAAGAAAGGGAAAGAAGGAGGTAAGGGTCGATAAGGCAAGGCCATGGTGGTCATAGGATGATAGGGAATCACTCCAAAGTGACAAGTGGAATTTTGATTTTGTGTCAGTATCTGAGTCAACACAAGTCAGCTAAATTTTGTAGAAATTATAAAAAATTAATGGAAATCACCAGAAAATTTCAGTGTTTTTCGAGGTCAGTAACTTGCAGGTCATTTTCAGAGGCCTTAATGACAATTTTGAGAAGTCAAATTTGAAACTATGTATCAATATAATAAACATCGTTATTGCATCCTAAATAATAGAGATCAAAGATATATTTCTAATGATGTAAACCATTCTTCAAATAGATTTAGTATGGGGGATTTACAACCCAAACAATGGGGGGTAAATTTTAACACCCAGTTAACTTCTAAGAGCCATAAATTTCATCTTAGAGATCAAACTAGGGCATGGATACAGTTGTTGGAAATATGATTCAGATGATAATAACCTTGAATTATTATAGATTGGATAATTATGATATAAATATTCATAAATTGAACATAAAATGGACATGTAGCATTAATTGACAAATTTTTATGATATGCATATTTCTAACAAAAATGGTTTCTTGGACATTTTGCAGAATTAGGGGGTATAAACATATCAGTTCAAGATAAGAATGAATATTCAAGAAATGGAGGAATGATAGGGATCCTTCAATCATTATAAATAATCCAAAGGACAAAATACTAATGTTGGTAATGTAGATACATAATCAAATGGACACAAGGGCACAGGGGAGCAAGAAAAAATAATAGAGACTGTGAGAAGCTTAAGAATAGAAATATATAGCTACAAAGAATAAAATGAGAATATGATAAGATAAAAAAATCAAGTAAATTCTCAAGTGACGCAAATCCTAAATCAATTGCAGAGGAAGGCAAAGAATGGATCAAACTCAAGACAGGAGGAAGAGGGAGGATATCATGAAAAAATTGATAAATACAAAAGAGTTGGTTATTCAAGAAGTGTTAGAATAACTCATAAACATCACTCACCTCATCAATCGATAAGGAAATTTTATGCATATGAATATTCCATAAGTAGTCTAGTGGTGTCTCCTATTAGGCTCCAAAGAATAAGACATCAATTTGATAGTTTGTGAGGAGAGTTGAGGAATCTTAAGACACCATCCTTCAATGGTGAAAGAGAAAGGGAATATTATGTTGAATCATGGATACTTGAACTCATGAGGTATTTTCAAATTCATAAATACTCATCAAACCTATAAGACAAAATTTCCACTTACCATTTACATGGAAAATTTGCTATGTGGTGGGTTTAGCTTAAGAATGTTGAGAACATAAATAAGAGAAGGATCACTTGGAAATAATTCAAGTAATATTTTCAGAAGGAGTACCTTCAGAATACTTATATGACAAGAAAATGTAGGATTTATTTGAACTGAGGTTGGGAAGCATGACAATGGCAGAGTATGAAAATAAGTTCTTGGGACTACTAAGGTATGTGGGGTTTATAAAATATGAGAAGTTGAAAATACAAAGGTTTTTGAGTGGCCTGGCTTCATTTTATAAAGAGAATATTCAATATGATGAGCCCATGATAGTGACTGAGACCATCAGGAAGGAAAATTATCTATATGAGAAAGGAAAGGGAAGAGAATCTTTGCAGAAATCTTGGAAGGATAAGAACAAGGATGAGTATGATCAAAGAAAGCAAGGATTGAAAGCCCCTTTTAATAGAAATGTCCCAAATAAAAATCAGCAATACCAACCTGTTAAGGATGAATCCAAGAGATAATACTCCTTAGGGAAAAGGGGGAGACCACCAATCCAATATTTTGTATTCAAAGAATATCATATGTACAATGATTTCCCTCATAGAAAAGACAATGTGAATACCATGCACAACATCCAAGAGGCTGTAACAGTAGAATACATGGGAAGAATATATGCATCATTAGAATATCGACAAGTAGAGTACTAATCTAATCTGATCAATATGGAAGGCAATATCATTAATCAACATGTTTCTATTTTAATTGATTTAGGAGAAATCCATTGTTACATTGATCCTAAAATAGTGGATATATTACATTTGGAGAAAAGTAAGCTTGAAAAATAAAGTTTGGTTCATCTATCCACTGGAACCAAAAAAAGGATCAATGATATGGTCATAGGTTGTCCCATAAGTCTTAACAAAGTAAATACTAATGTTGATATAACTATTATACCATTGGGATATTATGATATTCTAATTGGAATGGATTTCTTGGAAAAGCACCATGATATCCTAGATTGGCATAACAAGACATTTAATTGTCTTGATGGAGAAGGAAAATAGAGCATTGTGAAAGGAATTCCAAGACCCATTTCTATAAGAAAGATTTTGTCCTTACACCTTAAGAGATGTTTTAGGAAAGGATATCAATTGTATGTATCCCATGTGGAGGATCCAAAAAGTACAAATGGGCCAAGCCTTAAATATTTTTCAGTACTGCAAGTGTTTGAAGATGTTTCCAAGAAATATCATGATTTCCACCAAAGAGGGAGATATATTTCTCTATTTATTTAGTAACGAGAGATGTCCTAGTATAAAAAACACCTTACAGAGTGAGTACACCAAAATAAAAATAATTACAAATGATGCTAGAGGAATTCTTTAAGAAAGGGTACATAAGTCCAAGTGTTTCACCTTGGGGAGCACCAATACTCTTTGTCAAAAAGAAGGATGGAACATTGAAGCTCTATATTGAATTTAGACAGTTGAATAAATCCACAGTGAAGAACAAATAAATACCCTCTACCCAGAATTGATGACCTCTTTTATCAACTAAGAGGGGAAAATGTATTTTCAAAGATAGACTTAAGATCAGGATATCACCAGGTAAAAATCAAGGAAAAAGGCATCAAGAAGACAAACTTTAGAACTAGGTATAGGCATTATGAATTTGTAGTGGTGCCATTTGGGTTGACCAATGCACCAGTTGTATTTATGTGATTAATGAATGTCATATTCATAAATTGTTTGTATAAGTTTGTCATAGTATTCTTGGATTACATACTTATGTATTCTAAGTCAGAGGAAGAGCATGAACATCACTTGAGATTGGTATTTCAAGTTTTGAGGGAACATCGGTTGTAGGCCAAGCTTAGTAAGTGTTTTTTTTTACCAAGAATAGATCCATTACTTGGAACACATTATTTGAGAATAAGGTATACCAATGGATCCAGATAAGATTGAAGCCATTAGAGGATGGCCAACACCCAAGAATGTTTCAGAAGTCAGATATTTTAAGGGATTAGCCTTTTACTACAAAATATTTATAGTAGGGTTCTCTAATATTGTTCATCCCATCACTTCTTTGAAAAAAAAGGGAATTAAATTTGAATGGAAAATTTAGTGTGAAGAGAACTTTAATTTGTTAAAATAATTATTTACTAGTGTGCCTATTTTAAAGATTGGTGACAAAAATGAATGTTTTGTGGTAAAAAAGCTAATCCCATAAAATGAAAGTTTGGTGGAGTCCTCATTCAATATGGACATGTGATTGATTATGAGTCTAGAAAGGTTAAAGAACATGAGAGGAACTATGCCACAAATGAATTGAAATTTTCTTCCATTGTTCATGAATTGAAGATGTGGAGGAATTATCTCATGGGAAAGAGATTTGAATTAAGAATGAACCATATTGGTATGAAATATCATTTTGAACAACCAAATTTGAATGTCAGGAAAATGAGATGGATGGAATTTTTAAGTGAATGCAATTTTGACATAAATCATATCAAAGGAAAAGAAAATAAGGTTGTTGATTCACTTAGTAGAAGAGTACATCTCATGCATGCTACAACCATTAGTATGCATAAATCAGATTTGAAGAAAATAATCTTAGATGTTGTTGTTATAGATCAACATTACCTATAGGTAAAATAAATCTTACAACGAGAAAATATACAACAAAAAATTAAAGAATATGAGATGAAGGAAAATGGATTACTTATGCATAAAAATAGAATTTATGTTCCTAGTTCCGGAGAACTTAGGAATTTGGTATTAAAATAAATGCATAATGTTCTATATGCAAGACATCGTGGTTACCAGAAAACAATTGCAGCAGTAAGAAGACAATTCTTTTGGCCATAAATGAAGAAAGATGTTGATGATTACATTTCCAGATGTATGGAATGTCAGAGAGTGAAGGATGAGCATAGACACCCAATAGGTTTTCTACAACCATTGCCAATTCAAGAGAAGAAATGGGAAGTGGTAGCCATTGATTTTATAACTAAATTTCTCAGGACAAAAAGGAAACATGATTCAATAATTGTAATGGTTGATAAATTGAAAAAGGTTTCTCATTTTGTTCTTGTAAAAATGACTCATAGAACAACTAATAGTGAATAAATTTACATTTGTGATATTGTTAGGTTTCATGGAATACCTAAGGAAATTGTTTCAAATGGAGATACCATGTTTACTTCAAATTTCTGGAAGGAGTTGTTTAAAGGATTTGATACAAATATGAACTTTAGAAAAGCATACCATCCATAATAACATGGGAAGACATAGAGATTCAACCAAGTAATTAAATACATGTTGAGAATATATGTGATGGATAAGTCATCTAAGTGGGAATATTACTTGCACTTGGTTGATTTTTCCTATAATAATGGGTATCAAGCTTCATGGAAAATGATCCCATTTGAAGCTTTGTATGGTAGGAAATGAAATACTCCAGCTAATTGGGAAAACCCATTAGACAAAGTGGTACTTGGGACATAATTTATCAAGGATATGGAATACCAAATGGTTAGAATTAATTAAAATTTAAAGGTATCTCAAGATATACAGAAAAGTTATCCAGATAAGAGAAGAAGAACTAGAGAATTTAAAGTGGGAGAACATGTTCTTTTAAAAGTGAAGCCCAAGAAGAGATTATTGAAGTTGGGCAGTTGTACAAAGATAACAACTAGATTATGTGATCCATTTGAGATATTGGACAAAATAGTGTCAGTTGCATACATGTTTTCATTGCCTACTTCCGTGAATGTGCATATTGTATTTAATGGCTCTTTGCTAAAAAAATATATACATGATCCTAGCCATGTTATTGACTGGAACTTGATCTAGGTGGAGCCATAAGAAGACTTGTAGGTCTTGCTAGTGTACATATTAGAAAAAAAAGTAAAAATACTCCAGAATTGGGTCATAGAGCTAGTTAAAGTTTAGTGGACTTGCTACAATCTATAAGATTCTACTTGGGAGCATGAAGATGCCATGTAGACAAAGTACCTACAACTTGTTGAATAAATTTTGAAATTTTTTATTTATGTTTTGTATATGCACTAAGGACAATGAAAAAATAAAGGGGAGGCAAATGTAATACCCTGGTTTTGATTCTACATATTAAATAATGTATTTTGTTGATTTATGGAAGTCTAGAGTGCCCAAATAATTAAAAGAGGCCAGCCTGCCTAGGAAATGTAATGTTATGATCATTTTTAATAATAAAATACATCATTGGCTGCTATATGGACAAGGACAAGATTTATAGTGGGATATGAGAGGGGGATTAATGGGATAAGTCTTTTATTATATTTTTTTACCCACAATTTCTTTAATTGAGAGAAGTGGTTACATGAGCTTCATGGGGGAAGGTCATGTGGTTCCTGATTTCCAAGTAAATATTTAAACCCATCTTGTGGGTTGCTTGGGGGTTCTTCTCCATTCACACTTTCACTCTTTCATTCAAGTTTGCTCAATTATTGTTCCTCATTCCTTCTTGTTATTGTATTGGGACATGGGGGAGAATTGTTGAGGAAGAAGTGATTGTTTTCTCGCTATAGTAATGACTGGTATATTCCAACCATGAATTTGTCCATGCATGCCTGAGATACATTTGAATGTACTATATTTTATTCGCAACTGTGAGTCCCGAGAGTCCAAGTAGGGATATTCTTGACCAGATGCACTAGAGCCCTAGAAGGATGTGGACAACCTGAGGGAATGTGTGGCAGMGAAGGYAGACCATTCTCTTGGGTTGTGTAGGCTGTAGATAAGAGAGATGGTGTACTTTGGATTTTTGTCTGTTGAGAAATCTGTGAGAGCTTGAGTGTTTTTTGGTTTGGGAAGATGAGTGACACCCTAGAACWTTCCTTATGGATTCRTAGCCCTGGCTCARGGGTGACCTACTATTGAGAATTAGAATAACAATTTTTATGGTTGGGTGGAATTTCCTTGGTTTGCAACAAGTTGGTGAATCATTTCGTTAAAGGCAAATGCTCTCACTCGTGTGTTTCTATGCTTGTATATTTTTATTTCTGCTATGTATTAATTAATATCTTTGAGATATGTGTCTTTGACATGGTTGTTTGTTGATTATTTTTGTGCATGGAATATCTTCCATTTCTTTTATGATGTAGTATGAATCTTGATTATTGCATGTGATTTTTTCATGATTCTTTATTAATTAAATGTCATCAGAAATTTGAAATCATTTTTGAAGTGTTTAATTTGAAGTATCATTCCTAGGCCTATGGGTGGCTGGGTATGTTAAAATCAATCACCCAATAATTAGGACAAGATGAAATAGAAATTAATGCATGAACATTAACTATTTTCGATGATGGCGTATCCAATGGATTCTTCCTTGAATTATCCAAAATACAATCCTTGAGGTGATGTTTCATTTCCTTTCCTTCCCTATCCTTGCCTTGCCTTGTCATGTCATGCCATGCAATGCCTTGTTATGGCATGACTTGCATTGCCTTTCCTTACCATGCCTTGCATTTCATTTCCTTTACATGCCATTCCATTCCTTGAATTTCCTTTCCTTGCATTTCCATTCCATATCATGCTTTTCCTTTCCTTTCCTTTCCTTTCCATTCCATGCCATGCCTTTGCATGCCTTTCCATTCCATTTCATACCATTCATTTACATGCCTTTTCTTTCCATTCCATGTCATGCCATGCCTTACGTTACCATGCCATGTCATGCATGACTTTTCATACCTTTCCTTTCCTTGCCATACCTTATCATGCCTTTCCTTTCCATTCCATGTGATGCCATGCCTTGCCTTTCCTTACCATTCTATGCCATGTATGACTTTCCATACCTTTCCATTCCATGTCTTGCCTTGCCTCTCCATGGTATGGTATGGTATGGTATGCCTTTCCATGCCATGCCTTGCCTTTCCTTGCCATGGTATGGTATGGTATGCCTTCCTATGCCATGCCTTTCCTTTCCTTCCCATGGTATGGTATGGTATTCCTTTCCATGCCATGCCATGCCATTCCTTTCCTTTCCATGTTATGGTAGGGTATGGTATGGTATGTTTTTCCTTGCCTTTCCATGGTATGGTATACCTTAACTTGCCTTTCCATGGTATGTCATGGTATGGTATGGTATGCCTTGCCTTGCCATTTCCATGTCTCATAATTAAACCCTTGGAATATGCCTTGACACCTTTTATTACATGTTTTCATAATTTTAATCCCTTTAGGGATTGATGTCTTGAATATTGTAGGGATGTCATGTGTCATCTTACATTTCATCATGCATTTTTTTTTATCTAAACCCTAGTTTAAAAGATTTCATTCTTATCCCCCTTTCCTTTAATGGTTACTTCTTTTAAGGGTTGTTACATTTGTCCTTGTATTGCCTTGCATTGGCTTGCCATGAAATTCCATGCCTTTCCTTTACATGCCCTAACCTTCCATGCCTTGAGTTGTATTTCCTTTCCATGCCATGCCTTGACATTCCATTCCTTTCCTTGCATTATGATTCCTTTACTTTCCACGCCATGCCTTGCATTTTCTTTCCTTTCCTTGCCTTTCCTTACCTCTCCATGCCATGCCATGGAATTCCTTGACTTTGCATTATTTTCCATGTCATGTCTTTCATTATATTTCCTTTACATTCCATGCATTTTCTCTCCTTATCATGCCATGCCATGCCTTTCATTTCCTTTCCTTCCCTTGTCATACCATGACATGCCTTGCATTTCCTTGTCTTTCCTCTAGTTGCCTTGCCATGCCATGTCATGCCATGCATTGTCTTTGCATGTCATTCCATGCCATTCCTTTCCATGCCCTGCCTTGTCTTGCCATGTCATGCCATGCCTTGCCTTACCATGCCATGCCATGCATGACTTGCCATATCTTTCCTTGCCATGCCATGCCTTGTCTTTCCTTGCCATGGTCTGGTATGGTATGTTATGGTATGGTATTCCTTTCCTTACCATGGTATGGTATGGTATGGTATTCCTCTCCATGTCATGCCTTGAATTTCCTTTCCATGGTATTGTATGGTATTGTATGGTATGACTTTCCATACCATGACATGTATTTCCTTGCCTTTCCACGATATGGTATGGTATGCCTTTCCTTTCCTTGCCATAGTATGGTATGGTATTGTATGGTATGACTTTCCTTGCCAATCCATGGTATGGTATGGTATGGTATGCCCTGCCCTGGTATGGTATCGTATGGTATGGTATGGTATGCCTCTCCTTGCTATGCCTTTTATTTCCTTTCCATGGTATGGTATGGTATGCCTTGATTTTCCTTGCCATGGTATGGTATGGTATGGTATGGTATGTCTTAACTTTACTTGCCTTACCAAGCCATGGTATGGTATTCCTTGCCTTGGTATAGTATGGTATGGTATTCCTTTCCATGCCATGCCTTACCTTTCCTTTCCATAGTATGGTATGGTATACCTTTCCATCTCATACCTTGCCTTTCCTTGCCATGGTATGGTATGGTATGGTGTGGTATGCCTTGCCTTTCCTTTCCTTGCATTGATATGATATGGTATTAGTATGGTATGGTATGGTATTCCTTGCATTTGCTTTCCTTGCCATGATATTCCTTTAAATTCCATGTCTTTCCTTGTTATGCCTTTCCATGTTATTTATTTGTCTTTTCATGCCTTGCCTTTCCATGCCATGCTTTTCCATGTCATGCCATGCTTTTCCATTCCATGCCTTTCCTTTCCATGCCATTCCTTTGCATACCATGCCTTTCCATGCCATACCTTTCCATGCCATTCCATGCCATGCATTTCCATGCCTTATCATTACTTTACATTCCTTCACTTTCCATGCCTTGTATTTCCATACCATGCCTTTCCATACCATGTATTTCCATCCCATTCATTTCCATGTCATGCCATGCCTTTCCATGTCATGACATGTCTTCACTTTCCATTCCATGCCTTTCCTTTCCATGTCATTCCTTTCCATACCATACATTTCCATGTCATACCATGCCATGCCTTGTGTTACTTCACTTTCCATGCCTTGGATTTTTCCATGCATTTCCCTGCATTCACTTTCCATGCCATGCCTTGACTAAATGAACAAATTTAATACATAAATGAACAAGTTTAATATGTAAATAATGCTTGTACTAAATGAACAAGTTTAATACATAAAAATTACAATCAAAGGATTCATTAAGAATGTAATTATACAACTTGTTATCCCATATGTCTTATATAAAAATACTTGAATGAGAATTTCAATGTCATAACATAAACTCTCTTTATTCATATATCTAAGGTATCATGTATTTGTCAAACATGGATTATCATAAGTACTAGGATTTACCTAGACATACACCTACACCTACACATAAACCTACATCAAGAGCTATAATTTTCCTTTCCTTGCAATGTCATTCTATGCTTAGCCTTGTCATGTCTTTCCTTCGATTTCCTTGCCTTTCCTTACTTTGCCTTTGATTTTATGCCCCTAAACCAAATTGGCCACATGTCCCTAAATGTCTTAAGGAGGAGAGTTGAAACTTGTGATAAAACGCAAACCAAGACTCGGATGGATGAACCTTTAGTTGCATTGGATCCATAGCATCGATTTTAAACTAGTGGGACCCTTGCATTGTCATTCCATCTACCAAAAAACTATTTGTTGGAGTATCTACGATAGTAGGGTTTTCCTCAATAAGGCATAGTGCAATTTCTGAAGAGGATGTCTATTTTGAAGAATATTGTGTCATTCATTTGTGGCTAGTTTAGTCACATGGGAATTATCCAAATAGACTTGTGGGATCTTACGAAACTCTATTATGCAGCTCGTTTTGGATTTTATTCCTCCGGACCAAATTGGCCACATGTCCCTAAATGGCTTGAGGAGGAAAGTTGCAGCTCATGATAAAACTTAAACTAGGACTCGGATAGGCAAACCATTAGCTTCATTGGATCTGGAGTACTAGGTTTCAACTAGTGGAGCCCCTTGTTAATCATTTTGTCCATTGGAAAATTTTTTGTTGGATTATCTCTAGCACTAGGGCTTTTCTCAATGACATATAGTGCAATTTCAAAAGAGGAGGTCAATTTTCAATAAAAATGTGTTGGTCATTTTTGGGTAGTATATTCATGTGCTCCTTGGACAAACATATTTTTCAAAGCTTATGGAACTCTGTTATGCTGCTTGGTTTGGATTTTATGCCCCCAAATCAAATTTTCCACGTGTCCTTAAATGGCTTGAGGAGGAGAGTTGCAACTCAGGGTAAAAATCAAATTGAGACATGGATGGAGGAACTGTGAGTTGCATTAGATATGGAGCACCAGCTTTTAGCTAGTGGGGCCCCTCTGTTGTCATTTCGTTCACCAAAAAACCATTTGTTGGAGTATCTCTGTCACTAGGGTTTTTCTCAATTAGGCATAGTCCAAGGTAAGGAAATGCATGACATGGGAAGAAATGACATGGGAAGGCATGGCATGGGAAGGCATGGAAAGGTAAGGCATGACATGGAAAGGCATGGGAAGGCATGGAAAGGAAAGGAAAGGTATGGGAAGGAAAGGAAATGCATGGCATGACATGGCATGGCATGGAAAGGAAAGGCAAGGCAAGGAAATGCATGGCATGGAAATACATAGAAAAGAAAGGCAAGGCATGGGAAGGAAATGAAAGGAAAGGCATGGAATGACATGCAAAGGAAAGACATCACATGGCATGGCATGGGAAGGAAATACAAACCAAGCCAAGCCATGGGAAGGCATGATAAGGAAAGGCAAGGTAAGAAATGGAAAGGCAAGGAAATACATGGAAATTCATGGAAAGTGAAGGAAAGTGAAAGAAAATGAAGGAAAATGAAGGCAAGTGAAGGAAAAGAAAGTCAAGGAAAGACATGGAAAGGGAGGGCAAGGAATGACAAGGAAAGGTAATGCAAGGAATGCCATGGCATGGAAAGGCAAGGAAATGCAAGGAATGACATGTAAATAAATGGTTCTGCGAAGGCATGCCATGTAAAGGAAAGGAAATGCAAGGCATGTCATGCCATGGAAAGGAAAGGAAATGCAAGGAATGACATGTAAATAATTGGTTCTGTGAAGGCATGCCATGTAAAGAAAAGGAAATGCAAGGCATGGCATGGCAGGACATGCAAAGGCAAGGCATGGCATGGCATGTCATGGGAAGGAAAGGAAAGGAATGACAAGGCAAGGGATCAAAAGGCAAGGCAAGGCATGGAAAGGCATGGAAAGTGGAGTAAATTGAAGGAAAGTAAAGGAAATGCATGGGAAGTGAACGAAAGTGAAGGCAAGGAAAGGAAAGGAAGGAAAGGAAAGGCATGGAAATATTCAAAACATCACATCCCTAAAGGGATGAAAATTATGACAGAAATGTAATTAAAGTTGTCAAGGTATATTCCAAGGGTTTAATTATGAAGCATGAAAATGGCATGACAATGTTTATTTATTTTTTATTCTTGTTTCAATGCAATTTTTCATTTTTTGTTATTTTCTTATTCTTTGTTATGTTTATTTTTTAGTTAATTTTTTCTATTTTTCGTTATGTTTTTTTTTTTGTTATTTTTTCTTTTTTTTGTTATTTTTGTTATTTTTGTTATTCGTGTTATTCTTGTTATTCTTGTTTCATGGAAAGGAAATGCAAGGCATGGCATGGGAAGGCATGGGAAAGAAATGAAAGGCAAGGAAAGGAATGGGAAGGTAAGCCATGGAAATGAATGGAAAGGAAAGACAACAAAAGGCATGGAGTGGGAAGGCATGGCAAGGTAAGGCATGGGAAGGTAAGGCATGACAAGGCAAGGCATGGAAAGGAAATAAATGGGAAGGGATTGAAACAAAAGGCATGGAAAGGGAAGGAATGACAAGGGATGGCAAGGCAAGGCATGGAAAGTCAAGGTAGGGAAAGGAAAGGCACGAGAAGGCATGGCAAGGAAAGGAATGGGAAGGAAAGGAAATGAAAGGCAAGGCAAGGCATGGCATGGCATGGTAAGGCAAGGAAAGAAATGGCAAGGAAAGTGAAGGAAAGTGAAGGTAAGGAAAGTGACGGAAAGGAAAGGAAAGACATGGCATGAAAAGGTATGGCATGGCAAGTGAAGGAATGGAAAGTGAAGTCAAGGCAAGGAAAGACATGTAAATGCAAGGGAAGGAAAGTGAAATCATGGAAAGGAAAGGTAAGGCAAGGCATGGCATGGAAAGTGAAGGAAAGTAAAGGAAAGGAAACTAAATGCAAGGTAGGGCAACTAAAGGCATGGAAAGTCAATACAAGGAAAGGAAAGGCATGGAAAGGAAAGGTATATTTTAACAGTAGTCAAAACATTTTACATACCGAAATATTTTAAGGAAAGGTATATTTTAACAACATTCCAAATATTTTAACAACAGCCAAAATGAAGCCAAAATTATTCCTTTTACATATCTATGGTCATTCAAGTATACCATTGAGATCACTTATAATATTGATGGTCTCCATTAACTGCTCATGCTTAGAGTAAGGCAAGAAGTATTGTACCTTTGATGAGTTATTTCTTGGAATTGTTTGAAGTTGGAGGTTTGTACCAATAACCAAGTTTGTAAAGTGGTATTCGAATTGACCTGGTTTATAATATTGAAATACATAACCACCTTTATTTCATTTTATTTCATATTCTGTAAGATATTCTCCTTTAATAACCATCAACCCAATCGAAAATTAAATTCCTTCGAAGTCTGTTACGGATCGTGTGTGGGTCTTTTTTCCCTCTAAGCATCATTCCTACCAATAATCAGTGCCCCATTCATTACCTCTTGGGGAAACCACTCCGTATATGTTCCCTACAAAAAATGGAGTGCCAAAATGTGAGTCCACCAAAATTACCAAAGAATAAAGCATCAATTCTATTTATTCAAAGTTTAATAGAAGGAATCAACGAACCTGGAAGTACGAGATCTGAGCCATGATCATAATCTGTTGAAATACTTGATTGGTCCTCCTCCAACGAGGATAATTCCATTGTTATACATTGAAAAATGGGGAGTGATACATGATCCCATCTATCAACCCAGTCTATCGATTCACAATCATCACATTCATTACTACTACATGAACAACATAAGCAAGATAGTTTTCTCATCCATATTTCAACTATTACATTGTTTGATGTTATAAATAAATGGAATCCATGAGTTCCCTATATTTTTTTGAATTCATACCACTGTGATCGATCTACATCAACCACCTCCCAAAAATATCTATATACATGTCCTTTCCTGTGTGATTGGACTTCATGGTTTCCTATTCCCTCTCCCATTGTTGAATAACACCATTCAACAATGGATTTTTCATATCGAATGAGGGAAGTAGTTATGAACTTCATTTATTTCTGATGTAACACTCTTTTTATGCATGAACCTTCTCCATCATTCTCCCCTTTCCCGTGCCCAGACTCAAAATAGTTCCAAATGTTTGGTACCTTTATTTTTTTGTGCAAGATACATAACCATTGAAATACACGATCATTTTTGAACTAGCATGCACAACCATATGACCAAATACAATGTTTATCCATCTATATTTTCTTCTCCTTAAGGTGATTCTAGAACAAATAAAAACATTTTTTTACGTAGGCTAAGTCATGGTACTGATATTCACTTATGTAGAAGTGATACTCTTTCAATATAAATCTATTTTGTTCATTACTATAAGGTCTATGCATGTATGTGCTATGTACCATTATACTGACCTGCTTTGAGTGATAATATTGGATTTGAATCTCATTTTGTTGTTGAAGGGTGTAGTTCTCAGCAAAATCAACCACTAATAACATAGTACCAATAGGAAATGTATCTCTGCATATTATAAAAATTTCATCCTTCCATCAAGCCACATGGACATTTTGAACATAATGTCGTGTATTTTTGATGAATTCCTTCATGAAGTCACAAAATCATACTTGGGAAGTAATCAATTGTATCTTTTTTTCTTTCTTGTCCTGCATCAATATCATATGTCACATATTTAAAGATTTGCAAGGAAACCTCCTTCCTCCCCAATTCATACTCATCTCTTACATGGATGCACTTTCTCAATAATATCATCCCAACGCACCTAGGGCATGTCCCATTTAAGCATATTTTTTGATAAAATGTAAAATCCTCTGGCCTTGTACACAAGATGTTGTGAATAAATTCTCTATATGACGATGGAGGAAATATAATTGAGCATTCCTGCAAAAGGGTCTTATGAAAAACATAAAATATGTATTTGTGTGTGTGTCATAATAATAACCCTACTCAATGTGATATCTACAACAACATGTGTTATGAATTGTGTTTATTCGAACATACCAAGGCTTGCATTTATGGAAAGACATTTGGCCCAAGTTAAGTGCACTATCTGTTTCTCTCAATATCTCATACAATTATGTTTGTGTAATTTCAAGAACATGTTTAATATGTGGTTCATGGTCCCTAGATCCCCTTCTCAATTTTAGTACATCTTTTTGGTTGGAAGAAGGCCTAGTGTTCTCATGCCAGAAATCCTTAACTAGTCCCTTAACCACTCCAATTAACTTCATGTTAGAATGAGGTAGCCTATGAGTGAAGGCCCACAAATATTTTGGCCACCTTTTTCGAGGCTATCTCATATATGAGAATACTTTCTAAGGGTTTTGAAATTGCATTTCAAGAGGTGAGAGGTTTGTTGTAGAAAAATATGTTTTCTCGTGATATTGCTAACAATTGATTGTGGCAAGACACATTGGGATGCATTGAAATCTTTAGAACAATATTTCTTACCAATTCTTTGAAAATCATCTACAAGGTTTATATTAATATGATGACTTGTTTCTACACTTTTCACTTTTTTAATGCCTAAAATTCTCCTAACAATAGTCAAAATTATAAATTTTAACAAAGCTAAAAATAATTGACATTTAGCAGAATCGGATTTTGGTTCAAAATATTCTTTAATGATTTTATAAGAGTGATAAAAAAATAGTACAGTTAGGTAACTCACATTCAAGTGATGCTAAATGTAATGTCCCTCGGCCACCCACAGGTCGGGGAATGCCACTCTAGAGAAATCTCTCATGCTCTGATACCAGTTGGTAACATCCCAAGCCTTAAATAGGCTGGGCCATGCTACTCTAGGGAACACTTTCGTTCTTTTACTGTGGAACATATAGTAACATACCCAATAATCAACTGAGCTATGCCACACAAATTCTATCTTCAAACTGCATGCAACTTTAAACATATACATACAACACTCTTGTGTAATCTTTAAATATAAACATAAACAAACAATTACATTTTGTAGTATACAACTTTTTATTGAAATAACAGTAACCATAGATATGCATCATATACATGAAAATACCCATAAACATACATGGAATTATAATCATATATATGATAAACCATAACATAAGAACGTAACTAACAATGCGACATATCATTTTATCATATGATTGGTGCTTATCTTGGAAAAATTGTCACCAATTGCATACAGATCGTCCACGAACCTCCCAACCTTAGTCTACACTATTCATCACTCTCAACAGTGAGTCACCCCCGATATGGGACTAAACTCCACACGGGTAAAGGGTTCCTAACCAGGTTAAGGCTCATGGAAAAAAGGAAACACTCTGTCTCAGGTGCTCACTCAACTAACAACCTACACCCTCTCATTCCCCACATGCCTGTCCCACCCAAGGAAGTGTTCCCCTTCTCTGCTCAACAGTCCCTTGGCTGCCCCACTTCCCTTCCAGGGCTTCAACAACAGGACAGACTGGAAATATCAGAGCACTGTAGTTGTAGTTTAGCACCTTTGGGAATCAATCCCCAACAATTCTCTCACTCGGAGAATTTCTCACAGGACTGACAAACCGCTTCTTCAGTCACGCTACAAGATAACTAGGTACACCAAACAGAAAAGGTTATGGAAACAATCTCAGATATGGTGAAATGGATGTCTCAAGGATAACCGATTGCGTGAGTGAAAATGGTCTTCGAATTATTGACTGGATAACTGAGTGATGGAAGGAATCATCGTGAAACTCATCGTTTAAAAATGATGGTGAGAATGATGGTCAAGATGATGGTAAGAATCCCCTTGAAAAGTGACCAAAAGAGCTATGTCCCCATGATATGAATGCATGTCCCCAACTTGACACTTGTCATATCGGAAGTTACTTTGGTCCACTTGTCCCCAACTTTAGAACTTAGGATAAAATAATTATCCATACTTTATGATTTAGGAAATATTAATATAATATTCCCTTTTGGCTTAACCTCTCTAGCTTAGCCATTTCCCTTGAATTTTGGCCCTCCCCTTCCCTAACTGGTGAAGTTCAGTCCCCCATCTCTTTTATCATGGTTAGTTTGCGTGCAACGATGTATTTTATATTAATCATGCGAGATGTACAAAATAGGCGCACTGGCCTTTAACATCTAGGCGTTCCGGCCTAATACCAAAACATAAGTATCCCAACTTATAATAACTGACTCACCGGCCTATAACACATATCATATACATGAGGCTCATTGTCCTCCATACTACGCGCACTTTAGTTACTACGCACGGTATCTGGGAATGTGCATACTACATCATTTTACTGCGTAGTTCATGTGTGCACTATGCCATGGAAAGTGCATTACAAAATGACATCAAAACAAATCACTGGCTTAAGTACACTTATATTAAATTTACAATTGGGTTCGGTTGAGGGATATTACACTCTACCACTTTCATCAACCTAAATTCATTTAGGAGTTATTTTTCGCATAGTGCTCAATCTAGGTAGGGATGATGAACCCTTATTATGGCACTCTTAACCTCCCTGTTGTGGAGTTAAAAATGTTGCAGTTCTTTCCCCTTCAATCACTGGTAGATAAACTAAGGGAGGATAGTGGACATGGGATTAACTAGTTTTTGGAACATTTGACTGTCTAACAAGATATTTCACCATAGGAACTTCTTCACCACAATGTTGTACATCAGTTTCTTCTCTAACTTCATCCATTGTATAATTATCTCCAAGCCAATCCTCCATCATTTGGTCATCCACAAAAATTTTTCTTGATGAAGATACTGGATGGATTTCTCTCTAATTAACTCTTGTTCTTTTCTTTTGTTGATGGAGGAGAACTAATAGCGACATTTATTCCACTATAAATTGGATTTCCCTCTTCTAAAATCCTATGATTTGACATATGTAACTTTTCTTTCTCCCTTTCTTCCTCTCCCTTTTCGATCGATTTATTTTTTCTCAATGACTTTCTTTCTTGAATGCATCGATTCCCCATGTTTAAAGATAAAAAATGGTTTCCAAACACCCACCACATATTTGTCTTTGCATTATGTAATAAGGCACAACCTGTTGAATTTTCATTACGCTAGGCTCAAGCATGATGTTTATTTCATTTTATGTTTAGCATTACTTGAACCATAAACACTGCAACAATACATTAGCTACAGTTGCAGTAAACCAATATCACAAGAAGAATAACCATTCACAAAAGAAAACAAGAAGTTTCATGGGAAAACCCTTCTCAACCAAGGGAAAAACCCAACAATCCTTTGCTATACTGCCAAGACAAGATCCACAATCCACCACCAAACCTAGTATACAAAAGGTTGTTGCTATGATTGATAAAACTAACTCCTAGAGAAGTGAAAATTGCAATCCTCATAATTTCAGACCACAACTTCTAAAATCATGAGATGACAAGTGAGTGTGTAATCCTCAATGGGGATTCAACTTTATTTATACCATAAACGATACAACAAAATGTGTGTCTATTGGAACAATAGGGCTGACCAATACAAATTAATAATATGATTAATAATTATACAATATTAATTATATTTCACATGGTCGGGACGACTTGTACCCTTTACATAAAAAATTAGGGTTACAAGTGAATCTTTCTCTCAGACAATACAAAAAGGATATCACACGTCTATTAGGGACAAATCCAGCTATGCTCATCTATAGGGATGTCATACTCAACATATCTCTATCTCAAATGATTCCATAGGAGAATCATCTGGAGTATCATCTCAAGCCCGACTCAATTGAGTCCACATGAGTACAAAGGCATGAGACCACATCGACTACACTCTCACACATAGGATAATGATACAACCATCACATGGGCACAACCAACCATTAGGGGATGACTCAAACCTCACACAAAGGAGAATGATGCACCCCATCACATGGGCGTGCCCAACACTGGGCTATCTCATAGGTCGACTCAACTTAGTCACAGAAGAGAAAGTATCCTAGAGGATGTCTCACGATGTTGTAATCATAAACACTCCCTGTCAGCTAGGAAGGCATTCTCCACTAGGCCAAGTCTCTCATAAAAGTACTCAAAATTCATCATGGCAAGTGGTTTGGTGAATATATCTGCAATCTGCTCATGTGTAGGAAGGTACTTCACATGTACTTCTTTCCTCTACACCATTTCTCTGATATAATCATATATTATCTCAATGTGTTTCTATTTATCATGAAACATAGGATTCTCAGAGAGATTCACACAACTGTGGTTATCACAATGAATAATGGTCAAATCCATCTCATGATCAAATAAATTTGTAAGGAGCTTGTGAAGCCACACTGCTTCAAGGACTGTCACACTCAATGCTATATACTTTTCTTCTATGGTACTCAAAGACACAGAACTTTGTTTCTTGCTGCACCAGGAAACCATGGTAGACCCCCATGTAAAACAAAAACCATATTTTCTCGTCTGGTACACTATGCTCCCTGTCCAATCTATATCGGCATATCCCTGCAATCTCATGTCTACACTGGAGGCATATCTTAGGAGATATCCAATTGTGCCTTGTAGATATCCCAATACATGCTTCACTACTATCCAATGATTTTGTCTTAGTTGACTCATAAACTGACTAAGTACGTTCACTTCATAGAATATATCAAGTCTAGTGTTAACCAGATACATCAATTATCTAATCAGCTATCAGTATAAATGTGGATCAATCTTGCCTGAATCAGTATAATCCTCGTTCATTTTCTTCAAATCCTTCACCATCAGTGTAGTCATGGATTTGCAGTCTGTCATACCGAAATTGTTCAATATCTCCACTATATGTTTTCCTTGACTCAGAAAAATCTCATCAGTCCTCTTCCATACTTCTAGTCCCAAGAAGTAGTGCATCATACCTATTTCCTTCATATTTGAATTCATTTGGATGCTCGATGTAAACTTCTTCCTTAATCTCACCATTGAGAAAATTTGTCTTTACATCCATCTGATGTTGTCTCCAACTCATGGATGCATCTAGGGTAATAATAGTATGGATGGAAGTGTATCTAGGAAACATGAGAAATTGCCTCCTCATAATCTATTCCCTCAACCTAAGAGAACCTTCTAGCCACAAATCTTGATTTGTACTTCTTGACACTTCCATCAAATGCATGTCCCTCTGCCTTTAGGAGAGTTTGTTGAGCCCATGTAGGATTCTCTCATCCTATTTCCAATGTCTCTGGAATCATCAATTGGAGCTATAGGATCAACTGGATCAATAACTGTCTCCCTTTGAACTACTGAATGGGAGAAGGTATTTTCTCTTCCTTATTCGCAAATAATTCAACTCCCTCTCAAGTCGGAAGGATGAACATCTTCCTTTTCCTTTGTTTCTCTCCTGGAGAGATCTCATGTATTCTCAGGTCCTCTATTGTATATATAGTACTATGTCAGCCTCCCATACTACGATAATAACAAACCAACACAAATGGGATCTCGTAACAAGGATAATAGCCATTAAATAATGAAATAATAAAGATGGCCTCCCATAGGGATAAAAACCAACATGGAATCTTGTACTAGGATAATAAATAAGATGGCCTCCCAAAGGGATAACAACCAAAATGACAATACGATATTTGAGCCATGATCATAATCTATTGAAATACTTGATTAGTCCTCCTCCAACTAGGATAATTCTATAGTTATATGTTGACTAATGGGGAGTGATACACGGTCCCATCTATCGATTCACAATCATCCCATTCATTACTACTACATGGACAACATAAGAAGTATAGTTTTCTCGTCCATATTTCAACTATTACATTGTTTGATGTTATAACAAAATGGAATCCACGAGTGACCTATATTGTTTTTAATTCATACCACTGTGATCGATCTACATCAGCCACCTCCCAAAAATATCTATGTACATGTCCTTTCTTGTGTGATTGGCCTAAATGGGTTCCTATTCCATCTCCCATTACTAAATAACACCATTCAACAATGGATTTTTCATATCGAATGAGGGAAGTAGTTGTGAACTTCATTTATTTCGTATGTAACACTCTTTTTATGCATGAACCTTGTTACACATTGAAATTACTCACTTCAATAGTGTCGCAAGTGTCGTCATTAAAAGTTTCATAAATGTTGTAGTGTCGCAAGTGTCGTAAACATCATACTACCATATTTCCTATGTCGTGTCTCTAACGAAATCATAAGGACACTTAAGACACCTTCAAGGACTGGTTTAAGAAGGAGAAATCATCTGATGAGGAGTACAAAACATTTTCCATGAAGAAAACCACTCAAAAATGATTTTTTGAAGGGAGGCGCTCCCCTGCCCACTATTAGTGAGTGCTAGCACTCCCTAACCTCCTTTGGGGGAGCGTTCCAAGAACTCTATGCACCCTTTTGGGGGAGCGCTACCCTTTCTGAGGGAATTTTTGACTTGTTGAGATAAATAAGGGAAGAATCCCCTGAATCTCTAAAGGTAGTTGGATTCAAATATGAGGTCAAGGCATGATCTTAGGGAAGATCCACAACTTAAGGAGAGTAATCCTCAACTTATCCCAAATATCTCTCAAGTGGTTGGGCCTCTCCAAGCTTATATAAGGAGGCCTTCTTATGGTGAACATAGGAGAATAAAGATTAAGAGGTACCAAACTTATGATCTCATAAGTGGTATTGGTAGAGACATTGTAAAGCATCTAACTTATTATCTCATAAGGGAGATATCATTGAAGCATTAACATTCTGTGTGTGGATTATTTAAGAAAGGGTCTGGAAAAAGGGAGCTTGGTGAAGCTACTGCACTACATCCATGGTTGTAAGCAACACTTTGTTCTCATTAATATAAATTCATGCTTGCCCTATTTCCTTTAAAGTTTGTGTATATGAACTTGTTTCTTTCATAGATTCATTAGAAAGCTAATCATAGTAGATTAGGAAGTATTGTTGTTGTTTCTCATTGTACCACATGACCTTCAACTGAACTTGGAGATAAAGATCAACCTAGAGCAAGAAAGCACAAACATCAATAAAAAGGTACTTGCCTTTCTTCCCTCTTATTCTTTGATAGTTTAGATTTATGATAAAGGAATGTCAGTGTCCATAATAGCACTTTTTGTCTTGGATTTAGGGGTATAGAATCCAAGAGGAAATCCACTTGTCCACAGGGGGATTCTCCTATAACAGAAATTCGCAACTCCCTATCGACCTCAACATATTATCTAGGAACTAGACTTAAAAACTAGTTAGTACCTTGGGACATGCATTCCTCAATGGCAGGCCTCCTCATGTCCGATAGTGGATTTACATAATTGACCTATGATCATATGATTCCACGGATTTTCTACTTCATCTTATCCATTCACATCCATTGGAATGTACTAGAGTACCTTGGGAATCATTGACATCAATGGTGATTTCCCTCGCACTTTTTAACGGTTTACATCATTGACCGGTAATCAAGTGGATTTTTCCATGTTTGACATCAGGACATCTATTCACATGGTTAGAATCATACTGCATCAGGATCAGTAAGAAGACCCTGGGTTGATTCATCACTCTGATATATACTTTTCCCAGGTTGTGAAGGACTTTTCTTTTGAACTATGACACATATAGTGTTACATAGATCCACTTTGTATTGGTCGTGGCTATGTCTTGTCATATCATAGATCCACTGTGTATTCCTCATGGCTATGATCAATTCAGGTCATAGGAGTATAGATCCACATTTTATCTTCAGTGGCTATACCTTTTATCAATATAATTATGGATCCATAGTGTATTTTATGGCGGCCAAACCATGGAAATATTTATCACCCAAGCATAGGTATGCCTGCCTTGGGTTTGAAACATGTCATAATATTTGTTGGATGGTTATGTGAAGCTTCTATTAGGTTCTCTGTGTCCATAAACTTTCTTGAAAAAGTCTACAAAGTACTTCAGTAATCAGTTCTCATCTTCTAACTTCGCATTTTTGGGGGCAATCTATTACACATCAAAATTACTCACTTCAATAGTGTCGCAAGTGTCGTCATTACAAGTGTCGTAAATGTTGTAGTGTCACAAGTGTAGTAAACATCATACTTCCATATTTTCTATGTCATGTCTCTAACGACATCACAAGGACACTTAAGACACCTTCAAATGGTTTAAGAAGGATAAATCATCTGATGAGGAGTACAAATCATTTGCCATGAAAAAAACCACTCAAAAATGATTTTTTGAAGGGGAGTGCTCCCGTACCCGCTGTTAGGGAGTGATAGCGCTCCATAGACTCCTTTGGGGGAGCGTTCCAAGCACTTTGTGCACCCTTTTGGGGGAGTTCTATCCTTTCTGAGTGAATTTTTGGCTTGTTGGGTTAAATCAGGGAAGAATCCCCTCAATCTCTGAAGGTAGCTGCATTCGAATATGAGGTCAAGGCATGATCTTAGGGAAGATCCACAACTGAAGGAGAGGAATCCTCAACTTATCCCAAATATCTCTCAAGTGGTTGGGCCTCTCCAATATTATATAAGGAGGCCTTCTCATGGTGAACATAGGAGAATAGAGATTAAGAGGTACCAAACTTATGATCTCATAAGTGGTATTGGTAGAGACATCGTAAAGCATCTAACTTATGATCTCATAAGGGAGATATCATTGAAGCATTAGCATTCTGTGTGTGGATTATTTCAGAAAGGGTATAGACAAAGAGATCTTGGTCAAGATGCTGCACTACATCCATGGCTGTAAGCAACACTTTATTCTCATTAATATAAATTCATGCTTGGCCTATTTCATTTAAAATTTGTGTATAACTTGTTTCTTTCATAGGTTAATTATAAAGCTAATCATAGTAGAGCAAGAAGTATTTTTGTTGTTGCTCATTCTACCACATGACCTTCAACTAAACTTGGAGATCAAGATCAGCCTGGAGTGAGCAAGGACAAATGTCAGTAAAAAGGTACTTTCCTTTCTTCCCTCTTCTTCTTTGATAGTTTAGCTTTATGATAAAGGAATGTCAGTGTCCATAATAGCACGTTCTATCTTGGAGTTAGGGGTCTATCATCCAAGAGGAAATTCACTTGTCCACAGGGGAATTCTCCTATAACAAAAATTAGCGACTCCCCTGGGGAGGGACCTTTGAATTTTTTCCTTCCTAGATCTTGATTTACTTTTCTTTGATCTTATTCATACCATGTCTTTGATTTTTAGATTTGTTGATTGACTCTTCACTTCATCCTGTACACTTTGGATCTCTGAACTTTCTTGAATTTTTGGATTTTTGGGTATTTTTCTGAACTTTTTGAAGTCTAGAGCTCCCCTGACCTTTCTATCAGAGCGTTGGTGCTCCCTTCTGGCCTTACACAGAGCATTGGAATGCTCTGGTGCCTATTACACCAGAGCGCTGCCCTTTTTTTGTTAAAAATATTGCAGGAGCTTAGTCTTTGAATCCATTTTTTCATGTTTGCACTTGATTAGAGTTCTTGCAACCTCAGTGTATCCTTTTTTGGGTCCTCAACACCTTGATATATGATAATTCATGATTCTTTGTTTGGTTTTGTGACATAGTTTTCTTCCTTACTTTGAATAACTCTTTGTCTTTGACAATTTAGAGTCAATTTGTCATTTTCTTCTCATTTATCTGACTGAGTGAAAACTTTTTGTAAGGAGATTCAAAGGTATTATTTAATTTTAATTTTGATATTTGAAGTATTTTTCCCAATAAATTCTTGGTTTTTCATCATCCATTAGCCTTCTCCTACCTTCACCTGCAATTTCCCCAATTTTCAAGCATTCTGGGTGAGTTTTTGCATGTTTTTTGGCTATTTTTCTGAGTTTTTGGGAGCACCAACACCCCCCTGTAGACCATATCAGGGCACTAGAAATCCCCTACAGTTCTTTAGGGAGTGCTGGTAGCACTCTGTGCACCATTTTGAGGGAGCGCTGGCCTCTTTTTGAGTGAAATTGTTTTCTTTTGCTCAGTTTTTGCAGCCTGTTTTGTAGTACTCTTTACCCAGAGTCTATGGTTGGTTTGTGAAGTTGTTAGGATTGGTTCTTGATGATTTTTTATGATTTTCACTCTCTTTTTTCTTTATTGGAGATTGAAACCTCTTTCAAAAACGTAAAATTACCTTTTCTAGCTACGTTTTTGTTGAGACAATTTTGAGTGGTTTCTCTTTCTCCCTATCGTTTCTTGGATTCTTCTCTACATTTTATTGTACTCCTTGGATGCTTGTTGGTTTTAGGATCCTTGAATGAGTTATTTTTAGAAAAATATTCTACTTGTTTTCTTTCAGTTCTCATTGTTTTGAATGCATTCTTGGTTTTGGTTCATGAAACTAGCTTGCATTTGAAGTAGTAGAATTGCATGTTTTTGGTTTTTTTTGGGACATTGTGCATCTATAATGATGAATGTTTTCTCCTTCGCATAGAATATATTTCATCGAAATGAAAAGATTTCATATTCATCTCTTTACATAACTTTCGTTTGGTCAAAACACTATATTATTCATGCCATTTTCCTTTTGAGTAACAACAGCCTTAAAACTCAAGCGCTAAACTAAAATTGATTAGACATTTTTACATTTTCTGGTAGAAAACCTACATTAGATTAGTTGTAGGGCTTTGGAATAGGTGTGAAATATAACTTTACAAAGATGAAAACAAACATAGGATCTTGTGTTAGGGAGCAGTGAAATCCAATTGCTACATTTTGTCTTGGGAAGCCCTTCTCACACAAGGGTCAAACCTGAGATCACATTGAGACTAATAGTGTTACTCACCCTTCTTTGTTGGTCTTGGTGTAGAGATTACACGTATTTTGGGGGTATCTTGAAGGTATACCCACAATGATGAGTGGAATCATTTCAAGTTGATTTTGGGATAGATACCCTGTCCTTGCGCCTGGATCAGACTGTCGATTGTTTCTCCAGGCATCACTGTTGTATTTGGTAAACTTAGTGGCCTATCTCTTTAGGGTATTTACACGAGCTGACTATGGAGGGGCATGTCTTCATGATACCTAGAATCGACATTGTCCAGACTCACTTGGGCTCCATGGAGGGTATACCCATGATTATGTGTGGGAGCTTGCACTAGGGTGTAAGTCCATTAAGCAAGTTGTCAACGTAAATTTTCCACCTTCTCTATCTCATCCCCTTCTTACTTTGTTCCCGCGACGTTGGATTTCATCACAACCTAGTCTGCTAATTGTGAGAAGGTTTTGTTTTCTTGTTTGCTTACTAGATTTTTAGCGTGTGTTGTTTGTTCTCCCTAGCAGAATCTAGGCTGGAGCTTTATTTTTATGGCATCAATTCTCAGGATGACAAATGAAGGAACCCCTTTTCCAGGGGAACACTTTGTTTTTCCTTCTTACGGAAACATTGGTCCTCCTTACATCGCTACTTTGAGCCTTCCAGGTCTCACAATTGGGTTACCAATATGGTTGTTTTCCAGTCCAGTCATCTCGAATGTAAGTGCTTCAAATCTAAGCACGCCGCCCACACATCAACCTCATGTCGACCTTTCACCTTCTTTATCCGTCAGGTCTCCTTCCATTTCTCCTTCTTCGCCTAGTGAAATCTCTAAAGTGAGTAGCCAGGTTGATAAGAAGAATAAGAAACAAAAAGAGAAGAAGAAGAACCAGAAAGGGACCAAACCTCCAACTACATCAAATGTTGGATCCAAACAACCAACTACTATTAATAGTACTGGGAGTGTTTATGAGGTCAACAAGATTAAAATGAAGAATCTGAAACCCAAATTCCCTTGCAGTCTTTGTAAGGGTGACCACTTTTTGAGGGATTACCCTAGTATTCAAAAGGCCTTAGAAGTGTTTTCCTCCACATCATTGGCCTCTGATGGTCATGTCGATGATACCACATCAACTAGTGATGTTAAGGTTGGTAAGAAGAAGACAACTGTCAAATTCCATTGTATGGTATGAAAAAATGATCATTATTCTCACCTTTTTCCTCGCATGGACGAGGTTTCTTCTCTTTTGGCAAAGCTTCAACTTCAGCTGGTTATCGTAGGATTTCCCCCAACCCATATTTAGTTGATGGAATGGTAAATCCAATTCCATATCTGGTCAATCGAGTTGATCCAGTGGCCAATCTAGTTTCATCCTCGATTGAACCACTAAACAAAGTAGTTGATCCATTTCCATCATCGGTCAACCCCACTCTTAATCTATAGAGTGAACCCAAAGTGACTGATCCAGTTCCTTCCTCGGTCAGTCCCACCCTTCATCCGAAGAGTGTCAAAGTGGTCAATCCAATTCCACTATTGATCGATCCCACTCCTTCTCTGATGAGTGCCGAAGTGGTTTCTCCAGTGACTTCATTGGTCAATCCCACTCCTCCTCTCACGAGTGCCAAAGTGGTTCCTCCGATTACATCATTGGTCCATCCCACTCTTCCTTTGATGAGTGCCAAAGTGGTTTCTCCGGTTACATCATCTGTCAATACCACTCTTCCTTTGAAGAGTGCCAAGGTGGTCGATTTGATCCCATCATCGATCGATCCTACTCTCTCGCTAGAGAGTAAATCCAATTGTACCCATGTTTTTCCCATTGAAGCAGGATCTACCATGCCGGGGGGAATTCCTCCTTCTCCTACGAAAACCCTTCCATGTAATGAGGCCATCCTTTTTGATTGGGGTGTGCTAACTAGACCTCATCTTCCCTCTCACATGCCTTTCAATATTACAGTAAAATTTTGTGGTCGGGACATTCCTCATGCACTGATAGATGAAGGTTTGTCAGTTAGTATTTTTTCCTCTATTTCTTGGAAAGCTTTGGTTTATCCTCAGCTTGTGTTAGTTACCTAGACTCTTTTCACTTTTAACAGAAGAACCAATCACCCCTTAGGGATCCTTCCTCAGTTTCCCATAGTTTTGGGAGGGAAAACTGTCTTTATTAATGTTATGGTAGTCCAGGACCCCTTGGATTTCAATTTATTCCTTGGATGAGATTATGTCTATGCCATGAAAGCTATTGTGTCCACTTTTTTCCGTGTGATATATTTCCCGCACGATGGAACAATGGTGACTATTGATCAACTTTCATTTTTTCACCCTGACTTGACCATCAACCCAATGACCTCCCTAAATGGTTCTTATATGTAGTCAATATCACCCCTACCATAGGTCAATTATGTGATGTTGTCTCTCATGCCTTCAATTTCTGATGAATTAGATCTAGTAGTTGACATGGTGATCTCTTCGGTAGGGCTATTGGAGCATGATCTCCTTACCCCTGATGAGACCCTCGACATGTTTTCCTTCCAGTGCACACTTCTTCTATCCAGTGAAGATCTCTTGGAAGCCATGACCGAGTCCATGACCGAGTTTTGTCCCTTGACATGGTGTCCTTCTAGAGCGTTATCCTCTTGGAATCCACGAGAAAGAAGAGTCTCTGAGAATAGTCTCTCTTCTCTGTGGAAATCTCATTAAAAAATGAAACAGAGGTTACGAGCATAGTTTCCCTCTCTGTGGAAATCTCATTAAAAAATGAAACAGAGGTCACGAGCATATTTTCCCTTCTCTGTGGCAAGCTCGTTAAAAAATGAAACAAAATCTACAAGCATAGTTTCTCTTCTCTGTGGAAATATCGTTAAAAAATGAAACAAAGGCCTTGAGCATAGTTTTTATTCTCTGTGAAAAGATCGTTAAAAAATGAAATAAAGGTCTTGAGCATAGTTATTTTCCCGTACCAAGCTCGTTAAAAAATGAAACAGTCACCTCTCTTGTCAGGTCAAGTCTTTTGCCAGATCTCGTAGATGTCCAGTTGATTCTTTTGTTAGGTCTCATACTGGAACCTTCATTTCATCCACCTCTATCCTTTTTCTCCATCTAGTACAGAAATTGGTGACAACCTCAAAGTCAGTGAATGAATTGAAGCTTTGGGGGCATGTCTCCAGCCTTTGATGATCATTCTAGAGTTAAGCCACTAGCTTTTCAAGCTGGGGGCATACCGATCTTAGTATTTGTTCCTTCTCGTGCTTGTAAATACATGATATTATAACCAAGTAGCCTTTTATCACTTTTTTCAGACTCGTAAAGGTTATACTAAAAAGTAACCCCTTGGAGTCTCCTTTAATATATTTTCAGACTCTCTAAACATGAAAAGATTTTCAAGTGATCTTGCTTCCTTTCCCACTCATTAAAAGGTTTGAAAGGGTGTCATTTGAGTGATAATTTATCTCTTTTTCAGCCTCGCGAGACTAACATTATGAAAAAGGAACACATTGGAGTCGTCTTTAAGTTCTTTTCAGACTCTCTAAATATGAAAAATCACCGAGTTTACCTTCTCTGGACTCATTAAACAATCATACATTGAAGGGCCCATACGGGACCAAACCCTTACTTCTTCCAGTTCATTAAAAAAAGGAAGAAGGACTTACTGAAGGTGAGTTATATCGAGCATGTGTTACCCTCCTCGATCTCGTTAAATTAAAAAGAGGTACTTGTCTATTTGGATGGGGGGGGAAATTGAAGGAAGCAAGCCAAGCAGTTTTTGAGAACATTACCAGTAACTCTTACAGTCTCCCTTGAACATGGAACTTTGTATTTCCATACATTTTAATCCACTGAACCATTGCACTGAACCAATCCTCTGAGTTTCTTTACTCCTTTGGGTCACCCGATGAAAGTCACAGTATCCATTGCATCATCATTTTTTGGTCCATGTCATGTTTATGTTGTTGTGCCTCAGTGTTCAAGGGAACTATCTGCCTTGAGAGTCAGCCATCACAAATATCTTGTTTGAATACCTGTGTCAGTCCATGTTCATTTGATCTACCAATTTACATCTTTGTGTCATTTTCATGTCGTTGATGGAGGATACATCAAGGCCCTCCTATGACGAGTCTATTCCTGTCGACCTCAACAAATTGTCCGACAACTAGACTTAGAAACCAGTTAGTAACTTGGGACCTACATGCCTCCTCGCATCCGACCATGGATTTACACCATTGACCTTTGATCATATTATTCTACAGATGTTCGACTTCAACTTTTCCATTCACATTTGTTGGAATGTACTACAGTACCATGGGAATCATTGACATCAATGCTTATTTCCCTCGCACTTATTAACGATTTACATCATTGATCGGTAATCAAGTGGCTTCTTCCATGTTCGACATCAAGACATCTATTCACATGTTTAGAATCGTACTGCATAGGGATCAGTAAGAATACCCTAGTTTGAGTCATCACTCTGATATATACATTGACCAGGTTGTGAAGGATTTTTATTTTGAACTATGACACATATATTGTTACATATATCCACTTTGTATTGGTCGTGGCTATGTCTTGTCATCTCTTAGATCCACTGTGTATTCTTCATGGCTACGATCAGTTCAGGTCATAGGAGTATAGATCCACATTGTATCTTCAGTGTCTATACCTTTTATCAATATAATTATGGATCCACAATGTATTTCATGGCGGCCATACCTTGGAAATCTTTATCACCCAAGCATAGGTATACCTACCTTGGGTTTGAAACAAGTCATAATATTTGTTGGATGGTTGTGTGCAGCTTCTATCAGGTTCTCTGCATCCATACCCTTGCTTGAAAAAGTATGCAAATTACTTTAGTCATCAGTTCCCGTCTTCTAACTTCGCACTTTGGGGGGAAATCTGTTACACATAAAAATTACTCACTTCAATAGTGTCGCAAGTGCCATAAATGTTGTTGTGTCACAAGTGTCGTAAACATCATACTGCCATATTTTCTATGTTGTGTCTCTAACTACATCATAAGGACACCTAAGACACCTTCAAAGACTGGTTTAAGAAGGAGAAATCATCTGATGAGGAGTACAAATCATTTTCCATGAAGAAAACCACTCAAAAATGATTTTTTGAAGGGGAACGCTCCCCTACCCACTGTTAGGGAGTGCTATCTCTCCCTATCCTCCTTTGGGGGAGCATTCCGAGCACTTTGTGCACCATTTTGGGGAGGCACTGTCCTTTCTGAGAGAATTTTTGGCTTGTTGAGATAAAGCAGGGAAGAATCCCCTCAATCTCTTAAGCTAATTGGATTCGAATCTGAGGTCAAGGCATGATCTTAGGGAAGATCCACAACTGAAGGATATGAATCCTCAACTTATCCCAAATATCTCTCAAGTGGTTGGGCCTCTCCAAGCTTATATAAGGAGGCCTTCTCATGGCGAACATAGGAGAATAGAGATTAAGAGGTACGAAACTTATGATCTCATAAGTTGTATTGGTAGAGACATTGTAAAAAATATAACTTATGATCTCATAAGGAAGATATCATTGAAGCATTAGCATTCTATGTGTGGATTATTTGAGAAAGGGTCTGGACAAAGGGATCTTGGTGAAGTTGCTGCACTACATCCATGGTTGGAAGCAACACTTTGTTCTCTTTAATATAAATTCATGTTGGGCCTATTTCTTTTAAAGTTTGTGTCTATGAACTTGTTTCTTTCATAGATTCCTTATAAAGGTAATCAAAGTAGAGCAGGAAGTATTGTTTTTTTTTCTCATTGTACCACAAGACCTTCAACTAAACTTGGAGATCAAGATCATCCTAGAGCGAGCGAGGACAAACGTTAGTAAAAAGGTACTTAGCTTTCTTCCCTCTTCTTCTTTGATAGTTTAGCTTTATGATAAACGAATTTCAGTGTCCATAACAAAACTTTCTATCTTGGAGTTAGCGGTCTAGCATCCAAGAGGAAATCCACTTGTCCGCACATGGATTCTCCTATAAAAAACCTGCTCCATCATTCTCCCCTTTCTTGTGCCTAGACTCAAAATAGTTCCAAACGTGTGGTACCTTTATTGTTTTCTAAAGAATACACAACCATTGAAATAAACGAGCATTTTTGAACTAGCCTGCGCAACCATATGACCAAATCCAATGTTTATCCATCTGTATGTTATTCTCCTTAAGGTGACTCTAGAACAACTAAAAAATTTTTTTTACGTAGGCCAAGGCATGGTACCGATCTTCACTTATGTAGAAGTGATACTCTTTCAATATAAATCTATTTTGTTCATTACTATACGGTCCATGCATGTATGTGCTATGTACCATTATGTTGACCTGCTTTGAGTGATAATATTTGATTTGAATCTCATTTTGCGGTCGAAGGGTGTAGTTCTCAGCAAAATCAACCATTGATAACATAGTACCAATAGGAAATGTATCTCTGCATATTATAAAATTTTCATCCTTCCATCGAGGCACATGGACATGTTGAACATAATGTTGTGTATTTTATATGAAGTCCTTCATGAAGTCACAAACTCGTACTTGGGAAGTAACCAATTGTATATTTTTTTCTTTCTTGTCCTCCATCAATATCATATGTCACATATTTCATACCAAGGCGTGCATTTATGGAAAGATATTTGGCCCAAGTTAAGTGCACTATGTGTTTCTCTCAATATCTCAAACAATTGTGTTTGTGTAATTTCAAGAAAGTTTTTAATATGTGGTTCATGGTCCCTATATCCCCTTCTCAATTTTAGTACATCCTTTTGGCTGGAAGAAGGCCTATTGTTCTCATGCCAGAAATACTGAACTAGTCCCTTAACCTCTCCAATTAACTTCATGTTAGAATGAGGTAGCCTACGAGTGAAGGCCCACAAATCTGTTGGGCCACCTTTTTCGAGGCTATCTCATATATGAGAATACTTTCTAAGGGTTTTGACAATGCATTTCAAGGGGTAAGAGGTTTGTTGTAGAAAAATATGTTTTCTCATGATCTTGCTAACAATTGATTATGAAAAGACACGTCAGGATTCATTGAAATCTTTAGAACAATATTTCTTACCAATTCTTGGAAAATAATATACAAGGTTTCTAACAATATGATGACTTGTTTCTACACTTTTGACTTTTTTAATGCCTAAAATTCTCCTAACAGTAGTCAAAATTCTAGATTTTAACGAAGATAAAAATAATTGACATTTAGCAACATCGGATTTTGGTTCAAAATATTCTTTAATGATTTTATAATAGTGATAAAAAATGGTACAATTAGGTAACTTACATTCAAGTGATTCTCTACCACTTTCATCAACCTAAATTCATTTAGGAGTTCTTCGCCACATTGTGCTCAATCTAGGTAGGGATGATAAACCCCTATTATGGCACTCTTAACCTCCTTGTTGTGGAGTTAAAAATGTTTTAGTTATTTCCCCTTCAATCACTAGCGGATAAACTATGGGAGGACAGTGGACATGGGATTGACTAGTTTTTGGAACATTTGACTATCTAACAAGAGATTTCACCATAGGAATTTCTTCACCACAATGTTGTACATTGGTTGCTTCTCTAACTTCATCCATTGTATAATTAGCTCCAAGAAAATCCTCCATCTTTTGGTCATCCACAACAAGTTTTCTCGATGAAGATACTGGATGGATTTCTCTTTAATTAACTCTTGTGCTTTTCTTTTGATGATGGAGGAGAAACAGTAACAACATTTATTCCACTAGAAACTGGATTTCCCTCTTCTGAAATCCTATGCTTTGACATACGTAACTTTTTTTTTTTCTCTTTCTCCATCTACCTTTTCGATCGATTTATCTTTTCTCTAAGAATTTGTTTCTCGAACCCATCAATTCCCCATGTTTAAAGATAAAAACAATCTTCCAAACACCCACCATATATTTGTCTTTGTATTATGTAATAAGGCACAACCTGTTGAATTTTCACTATTCTAGGCTCAAGCATGATGTTTATTTCATTTTATGTTTAGCATTACTTGAACCATAAACACTGCAACAATACATTAGCTACAGTTGCAGTAAACGAATATCCAAACGAGAATAACCATGCACAAAAGAACACAAGAAGTATCATGGGAAAACCCTTCTCAACCAAGGGAAAAACCCAACAATCCTTTGCTATACTTCCAAGAGAAGATCCACCATGCACCACCAAACCTAGTACACAAAAGGTTGTTTCTATGACTGAGAAAACTAACTCCTAGAGAAGTGAAAATTGCGGTCCTCATAATTTTAGACCAGAACTTCTGAAACCATCAGATGACAAGTGAGTTTGTAATCCTCAATTAGGATTCATCTTTATTTATACAATAACTGACACAACAAAATGTGTGTCTATTTGAACAATAGGGCCGATGAGTACAACTTAATAATATAATTAATAATTACACAATATTAATTATATTTCACATGGTCAGGCTGACTTGTACCCTTTACATAGCAAGGATCTCACATGTTCACTAGTTCTCAACCACTAGGGGCACATCCACCTATGCTCAGATGTAGGTACATCATACTCAACAACTCTCTATCTCAACTGAGTCCACAGGAGAATCACCTGGAGTACCATCTCAAGCCTGACTCAACTGAGTCCACATGAGTACAAAGGCATGAGACAACATCGACTCAACTCTCAAAAAGAGGAGAACGATACACCCATCACATGGGAACACCCAACCACTTGGGGATGACTCAACCCTCACACAGAGGAGAACGATACACCCCATGACATGGGCATGCCCAACAATGGGCTCTCTCACAGGTTAAATCAACTCAATCACAGAGGATAACACATCCTCGAGGATGTCTCATGATGTTGTAATCATCAAAACTCCCTCTCAACTAGGAAGGCATTCTCCATCAGGCCAAGTCTCTCATGGAAGTACTCAAAATTCATCCTGGCAAGCGGTTTGGTGAATATATATGCAATCTGCACATGTGGAGGAAGGTACTACACATGTAATGCTTTCCTCTGCATCATTTCTCTAATATAATGATATCTCATCTCAATGTTTTTATATTTATCGTGAAATACATGATTCTCAGAAAGATTCACACAACTATGGTTATCAAAATGAATAATGGTAGAATCCATCTCATGATCAAATAAATTTGTCAGGATATTGCGAAGCAACACTTCTTTGCAGACTGCCACAATCAACTCTATATACTTTCCTTATGTGGTACTCAAAGCCACAGAGATTTCTTTCCTGCTGCACCAGGAAACCATGGTGGACCCTAATGTAAAACAACAAATGAATATGCTTGTCCAGTCCACTATGCTCCCTCCCCAATATACATCAACATATCCCTTCAATATCATGTCTACATTGGAGGCATATCTTAGGCCATATCCAACTATTCCTTGTAGATATCTCAATACATGCTTCACTACTATCCAGTGATTCTGTCTTGGTTGACTCATAACCTGACAAAGTACATTCACTTCATAGCATATATCAGGTCTGGTGTTAACCAGTTACATCAATTATCTAATCACCTATCGGTATAAATGTGGATCAATATCGCCTAAATCAATAGAAGCCTCATTCATTTTATTCAAATAAATCACCATCAGTGTAGTCATGGATTTGTAGTTTGTCATACCAAAATTATTCAATATCTCCACTCTATATTTTCCTTGACTCGGAAAAATATCATTGGTCCTCTGCCATACTTCATGTCCCAGGAAGTCGTGCATCATACCCAGTTCCTTCATCTTTGAATTCATTTGGTTGCTCGATGTAAACATATTTCTCAATCTCACCATTGAGAAAATTTGTCTTTACATCCATCTAGTGTAGTCTCGAACACATGGATGCATCTAGGGTAATAATAGTACATATGGAAGTGTATCGGGGAAACAAGAGAAAATGTCTCCTCATAATCTATTCCCTCCACATGAGATAATCTTCTAGACACAAATATCGATTTGTACTTCTCGACACTTCCATGAGATTCACATCCCTCTGCCTTTAGGAGAGTCTGTCAAGCCCATGTAGGATTCTCTTAGCCTATTTCCAATGTCTCTTGAATCATCAGCTAGAGCTACAAGATCAACTGGATCAATAATTGTCTCCCTCTGAAATATTGAAGGGGAGATGGTATTGTCTCTTCCGTCTTCTCAAATAGTTTGACTCCCTATGAGGTCAGAATGATGAACATCTTCCTTTTCCTTTTTTTCTCTCTTGGGGACATATCATGTCTTCTTAGGTCCTCTATTGTCTCTACAGTACTATTATGGCCTCCCATACTACGATAATAACCAACCAACACAAATGGGCTCCCGTACTAGAGATAATAGCCATTAAATAATGAAATAAGAAAGATGGCCTCCCATAGGGATAACAACCAACATGGAATCTTATACTAGGATAATAACCAAGATGGCCTCCCAAAGGGATAAAAACCAAAATGTCATCCTATACTAGAATAATAACCAATATGGCCTCCCCAAGGATAATGACCAACCAAACAAAAAATTTGGACTCCCACACCATGGATAATGGTCCAAGTCATGAGGGCTCCCACACCAAGGATAATACCATTCATTATTAAAAGAAAAATACTACAGAGTAATGTATAAATAAAATAAGATAAGTGGTACAAGACTTACCTTAGTCTGCAATCATGCTCAATCTTGCTTTTGGTCCTTCTAAGAAAGTTGAGATAGAGAAGAGCTCCTTGTTATTCTTTCCTACATTCCTTGACTTCTTTTGAGGTGGATAATTTTGCTTCACTTGCACATCACTAGTTGTTGTATATATGTCTCAGATATCTCTCAGCCTCTACTACAGATTGACTCTCAGATGGGAACTTCGAACCCGCTTGAACTACACTCAGAATTGTCCAATACTATAGATACTACTATTCTCAAGTCTTGGTTTTGTAGTCACTTTTGTTCATGACATACTTGGCTCTCTGAACCACTCAATGCTAACATAGAACGTACTTTTTTTCTGCCTCATAAAAGGTCTCAAGATAGGCCTAACTTTCCTTAGAAGTTCGTTGCCTCAGAACAACCTTAGGTATGCTTCAAACTTTCCTCTTAACCTACTCAGATTTGTGCCCTCAATGGGAGACCTATAACATGATTAATATGGATGCCAAAAATACATATACCTTGCCTAAGATTACTCTGAAACTACACAAAATAATAGGCCTAGAACATGCTGCAATAACTCTGTAACAATCCTGATATTCACTCCAAAATTATGGTCTAAAAATAGACTTTGATCAATGTTGAAAAACATATATTAGCACAGGACTCAATATCGCCTTACATCCTCAGAAAAACACACCCATAATAGCACTGAGAAGGGGTTAGAAACTCAGGTTTACAGTTCCTTTTATTTGTGCTAAATATTTTCCCAAACTCATGCCAAATAGAGCTTAGGCTTGTGCTGAGAATCCTCTTAAGTGCTCTTAACCAGATCTAAAATTTTCTTGGATTTTCCTCCTGAAATCCTTTGAAATAGATCTAAAACTTATACCTAGAAATGACTTGGAAACTTTCTTATGTACCTCAGGAATTGTGCCCAAGAACATGCTTGTAATTCCTCAGGACAATCCTTAAATTCACCTTATATTAGTCCTTAAATTCATGCCCAAAATACTCTTGTAGAATATTTGTAGAAAGAATTCAATATCCACTTGAGTATGCACCTAAAATCCACGCCAAGAAAAACCTTTAACCTTCCTTAAATTTTCCCAAGTGCTTATGTGGTTTCCTCAGATCACATTAAAAAAAACCGGTCTTCAACTTGAATTTGGTTTGTAGTTTAAGAGGGTTGTTAGATCCGTTTTTAAGGTTGTTCCTAGGCACCTTATAGCTACGACTAGTATTTCCTTGTAGGCCAAGCCACTAAAGAGCAGTTGGCTTACTTTATGTGCTTCCCATAAGACTTTAAAACAAGGCTCGACTAGGTCTAAATATTTGTGCCCAACCTTGAATTTAACCACATAAATTTCAAAGGGATGGTATGGCCATTCCCTTATATTAGCAGTGGGATCCTTAGCAACTCAATATCCCACGGTATTCCTTCATGACTATGCAAAGGTCATCTTCCTGCTCTGATACCATGTTGAATTTTCACTATTCTAGGCTCAAGCATGAGGATTATTTCATTTTTTGTTTAGCAGTACTTGAACCATAAACACTGCAACAATAAATTAGCTACAACTATAGTAAACCAATATCACAAGAAGAATAACCATGCAAAAAAGAACAAAAGACATATCTTGGGAAAACCCTTCTCAACCAAGGGAAAAACCCAACAATCCTTTTATATACTACAAAGATAAGATCCACCATCCACCACCAAACCTAGCACACAAAAGGGTGTTGCTATTTCTGAGAAAACTAAATCCTAGAGAAGGGAAAATTGTAGTCCTCATAATTTGATACCACAACTTCTAAAATCATGAGATGACAAGTGAGTGTGTAATCCTCAGTGGGGATTCACCTTTATTTATACAATAACTGGAAAAAAAAAGGTGTCTTTATTGACAAATAGGGCCAACCTGTAAAACTTGATAATATAATTAATAATTACACAATGTTAATTATCTTTCACATGGTGGGGCCGACTTGTACCATTTACATCACAAATTAGGGTTACAAGTGAATCTTGCTCCTAGACAATATAGCAAGGATCTCACACGTCCACGAGTGCTCAACCACTAGGGACACGTCCAACTACGCTCAACCATAGGGACATCATACTCAACAGATCTCTATCTCAACTGATTCCACAAGAGAATCATCTCGAGTACCATGTCAAGCCTGACTCAACTGAGTCCACATGAGTACAAAGGTAGGATACCACTTTGACTCAACTCCCACACAGAGGAGAACGATACACCCATCACATGGGCACACCCAACCACTGAGGGATGACTCAAATATCAAACAAAGGAGAACGATGGACCCCATCATATGGGCATGCCCAACATTGGGATCTCTCACAGGTTGACTCAACTCAGTCACAGAGAAGAAGGTATCTTGGAGGACGTCTCATGATGCTGCAATCATCACCACAACCAAGTAGAGAATTTTTTTTTTGTATTACAAAAGAAGATACATATAATAATTCCAATTCTAATTGCAATTGGAAAATTTGTATTCCAATTCCAAGAAGATACAAACAACAATTCCAATTGCACTTGGAAAAATTTATCTTCCAATTCCAAGAAGACACAAGAATATACAAACAACAATTCCAATTTCAGTTGACAAATTTATCTTCCAAATTTTCCTACAATGGTTAGGAAATAGCAAAAACCTTTATATCAATAAAAAAAGAACATTGAAATAATAAAAATATGTCTATGCGCACTAATTTTGTCTGAAGATGTCGCAGATTGTTTGTCGGCCTTCAAATAGATGAGGTGATGGAGTGTTCTTGGCACCAAAAAATTCCCAGCAGGAACATGCGTGCATTCCAATTGAACAAAAAACAACCAACAACTCTATCTCAATCAAGTCACAAAAGTGTGTGCGTGCTCTTAATACAATGGATAGAGAATTTGTTATTGACCAATCATATTTATGAATAAACATGTATAGAGGTATGGGGACATCTAAGGCCTAAGGGGTTATGTTGATGGGCGAAATCGATCGTCCGTCAACTGAGAGAGTGGAACCAGTCCGGGGTTGTCTAATAACCCAAGCCGTTTGGAATGAACCACCCTGACAGGTTTAGCGGCTCCGTTAGCTGATCTAAAGTCTTAGGAAAATCAAAGAGAAAACTAATCTAAATTAACTAATCCAACTAAAACTAAATAAAATAAACTAAACTAACTAACAATAAATAAAACGAACTAATCTAACTAATCTAATTAAAACTAACTACTAAACAACTAACTAATCTAATTAAAACTAACTACTAAACAACTAACTAATCTACTATTTCTATGTATACAAACTACTAACTACAATATAACTTGTTCTTAAAATATACAATATCTACAAAATATAGATTTAGATAAAACTTGGAAAACTCATTTACTTTCTACCCTAAGACAGAGTAAGATATTTTTGTTGATTTTATGATTTTATGAACAAGAAATAAAACTTACTAAAATTAAACGATCTAATATACTAACTACACATATATCTAACTAAAATACTAACAAATATACTAAACAAATAAACAACAAACAGACCTGGAAACACTCCAGATTTGTCCTATGTATGATGACTTCGAAGCTGGTCAGAGGAAGGAAACTCGCACCGGATAATCTAGAAGCTTCTCGTAAACGATAGCTGCAATGCTCTTTGAGTTTATTTACAGGACAAACAAGACATAAAAAATCATAACAATTATATGATTTATAAATCTCTGCAATAAGGTAAGCCTGTTATCCAAAAACTTATACTTAATAATCCAATTAATGAAGAAGAGAAATCTATCTTTCACAAACTGAACCAAGTAATTGCTATGTCTTTAAATACTGGAAGAAATCAGATATGGATTATAGTGATTAAATCATATCATTTGCAAAAGATTAAGATAAGTAAAGTAGTCATTAACCCAATGCAAATTGATACACATAAACATGAAACAAAATATTGATATTATGAAAAGCTAAAGCTGTAGCAGAACATTAATTTCTATCTCAGTATGTATTAAAATTCCATATCCTTGTTCTCCCACGAATGAGGATGATCATTATTACAAAAATAATAATTATTTAAAGGTTTTCCACAGGGTAAAACCTCCCTGTGGAAGTTATAAAACTGTTTACATAATCAGGGAAATATCCCAAAATTGTCTAAACTAGGAAACTAAAAATATTTCAAATATCCTCTAAACTGTCCATCAAATCCCATGCAATTTCGGATTCACCTGAAATAGGTCAGAAATAGACAAGTTAGAGAGATATTTTATTAATAAAACAATAAAAATATAATTCTACAGACTTAGCTACAGAATCATCTGATTATGTAGCTAGTCTAAAATAATACACAGAATCAGAATTAAAATTAATTCAAATCTTTTAAAAGAATTAACTCCAATTATCTTCCAATAACCATTTTAAAACGAATCATTTGAGATTACAAAACAGGATCAAAAAATGATTCAACCGAACACAAAGATAAGAATACTCTGTTCTTTTGTTACCACAAAATCGGGTCCACAGAATCATAATCGAACAATAATAAGATTGTTTCATATCCAATTTTAAACTGATAATCAAACATATCGTATGAGATTGTTAGACAAGATATACGACCCAATCCAATAGAATCACTTTCCAATCGTTGTAGTTGTAACGATATAGCAAAAGATTGATATCATTTAATTGAATACAAGGATAGAAATACTTTGTTTTCGATTATTGTCATAAGTTGGGTAAATGAAATCATATGAAACAGAATCGTGATTGTTTCCCAAAAAATCGAATCCATCGGTTATGAAGTCGTTTTGATATTCAATCGAAAATAAAACAAATCGCAAACCTTTCATTACACCTGTGAATCAAATAGGATTATCACGATAACTATGTAACAAACGAATTAGGCTGTAAACGAATCCAGACAATAATCGACTCATAACAAAATCATAATAGGATTAATCAAACAGGATTTATTATAGATTTCGATCGTTGACCATTGCACAGTAAGCAAACGAGATCAATTAATTTTGATCACAATCGTTTCATTCAAACGAATCATATCAGGGTTTGACCAATTCCTTTCAAAAAATTAAAATGCAGAGTGTCAATTATAATCTGAATCTCGACTCATAGGACAAACTAGCTAAATTAGAACCAGAGCGAATTGATTTAGCTAAGATTTCCACATAGTTGTTATGATTCAGATTCATTTCCAGATTTGGGCGCGAATGTTTTTATCAAGGAAATGGAGTGATTATCCTTAACTTGGAAACAATAAAAAATAGAACATCACGCGACACAACATCGTTACTAGTATCTTGCCGAAAACATTTACCAGCCATAGCATACCAATGATAATGAAATCAAATCCGAGCAAGATTGTGTTCTAAACTGAATATGAAAAATTTCCTTCTCAAATCGAATACAAACCAATTCATTTGAAGGCAAACAATCAAACAAATTCAAACGAAGATCACTCAAATCTAATCAAATCTATTGATTTCTATATTGGGAATAATCAAATCGCATATCGAATCGAAACTTCTTTTTATTCAAAACAAAGCTATATATAGAATGCATGAAATATAACAGAGCTATTCAAGATGTGAACGGAACTGTTTAAAACTGAATTCAAATCATTATATCAAACTAGATTTTTTTACAAAACAACAATGATGTGAAAATCATACCTGTGTAGCGACGAGGCTGCTTGCTTATACCAACTTGGAATTTACAACAGTCGTGGCTGATTCCAAGTTCTTAAACAGGATGGAACCAATTGTCTTCTGTTTCTTGTCCACAGCTTGGAGCTTGTCCTTTTGACTGGTTAGTAGTGCAATCTGGTCTTCCAATGACTGAATTCTTGATTGGACTACTGACACATCAATATAATATCGCTCTAACCACGAATTGCATTGATCATAGGGTGACTATGTAGGTTTAGACAGAGCAGGAAAGGGTTTGGCCAAATGACCGAGGGTTTCACAAGGTACTTTAATACCTGGGTAGTTAGGGTCGTCCTTTAGGCAGGGGGGTAGATTTGACACAAAATCATAAGGGGGTTAATGACAAAAACCTTGCGAATAGGGGTATTCGCTGGCCAAGAAACGCTCCACTTCCGAATCAGAGTCCTCACTCAAGATGATAGGGTTTGGCTCAACAGGGGCTTTTGGCTTGTTCCTTTCCATCCAAGAAATGAGTCGGGCATTTTTTTTCCCATTGGCGTTTGCAGTGAGGTTTCCCTTGGGATTTTTTCTCATGGGCTTTTTGCTATCCTCTGCACTCTTAGTTACAGTTTCGGGTAAGTCGACAGGAGGGTTGGTCAAGGGTTTAGGTAGTAGGAGGTGTAAGGGTACAGGCGGTTCAACCTTAGTCTCAGTTACCATAGGTTTATCAACCTGTACAGGATCGGTGTCTTCAAAGCCATTATGGGCTATGAAAGACTTCCAACTGTCACCAAGCAAATTCAACTCATAAACAACGATGAGCTTTATAATCCCATGATGAAACAAGTTGTTGTCAGCCTTGTGCCTCTTGTATTTTTTGGACATCTTATACAAGCTCCGATGAAAATAGTACAGCATGTTTAGAGGATACCCTATAAAAATCATCAATAGACGCAGGTCGTAGAGGAAGACTAACCCGTATCGACCTTCGTAGGTCACAAACTGCTTGATTATCATTAATAAATCATTCCATCATTGTTTAAGCATAGTCACGGGCATACCTCTATCACAGGAGGTGATTTTGCACGATTGAAACAACAATGTCCACGACACTTCCTCAACCTTGCAATTCTTAAACCAACGTTGTCCAGAAGTAGATAAGCCCGTAGTCAAGCTGATGAACAGTTCATCAATCTCTAACTGTACATCACCTACCTTGGCTCGACAGCCATCAAAGGTCATGGAAAACTGTCGAGCTACGCAAAGGTTAAAACCCTCGAAACATTTCACGAAGCTAAGCCATCCACTGTTTTCCAAATCTTGGCGAGCATTATCAAACATCAATAGGGCCTGGTTGCCATTGGGTTAAACTCGCACAATGGGTGCCATGAGCCGAACGCATGGTAAGGCTTTGAATTCACCAACACATACAGTAACAAAGCTACCCAAACCAACAACAATGAACGAGAAAAAAGGGGTAAGCATAAATGCACGCATGCGAGGGTGGTGGATTCTTCCATGCATAATATTCATTACACCAGTACAATCGCCAAATTTCATAGCTGTTCACTCCATAATAATAGTTCAACCATTAAGTCATGCATACAACCAATCAAATCTAATGTTTATATATGTGAATGTTATGCCACGGTGTTCAAACATCCGACATATAAATCAAAACCCATAATGAACTATGCGCCAATGTGAATAATAAAAAATTTAACCAAGGTGCCAAACGATACTCATAATAGTTGACAAGCCAAAAATTATAAAAAGATCAACATAAGGATCATATCATATATATATAAAAAATTAATCAAACCCCTATGCATTTCATAGAATCAATGATCAGGCAAGTCATAAAAAGTGTAAATCCAAATGCTCGATACTTTACAAACTCAATAAAACCGAGTTATGCAATCAATATAAGAATGTCCAAGGAGCATAACGAAAATCCTTCCAGCCACATAACGATAAACATAAGGTAAGCGCAGTATTCATATCGACAAAAAGGTCATGACAACTCAGATAGTGATCGAAATGTGACCTCGAAAGGGGAAGTTTTCACGCTTACAGTCGTGAAAACTTAACGAAGACAAATGTGCAAATGTTGCAAGAAATGAAAATGTCGTCTATTTGAAAATTGCGACAAAACTTGATGTTGCAAGTCATAGGTGTAGGCAGCTTATAGGATAATAGAAAAAGGTGAATTGGCTGCCAACAATGGTGATACACTGGTAGAAGCAGTTATCTCTGTCAAAAGAAACAAATTCAGATTAGGAGAGTGAAGATAATTTCAACTCAAAAATAACAACCAGAAAATCGTACAAACATCATCATTAACCATCTTTTCCAGCAGTGTTTCAAAAGATGAAAACCAATAACAGTCTTAAGATCAGTAAGTCATGATATTAAAGATAAAATCTTCAATACTGTTGGCATAGCCACTGCTGCCAGCAGGCGTCCATAGCCTCGACAGGGTTTCCATTTAACCCACTCTGACATCTGTATTCTGTCAAGAAGTTCTGGATCAGAATAAAGGGCATTAAGGAGGTTTATTTTCTTTTTGCAAATTTTCATGTACCTGACATTGCTTCGCTGCCAACGGGCCTGTTCAGTACCCCGACGAAGTTGTCTTGGTGCCATGCATGCATTTACCTGCTGCCAGCAGACCTGTTCAGCATCCTGACAGGTTTACAAGAACTTCCCACAGCTCTTATTCATAATTATTTTGTTTTTCTTTTATAGATACATAGCTGAGCGGGGTGACGCTGAAAATCTTGATATTTTAACATATTTTTTAGACCTCATCAGAATTTTTTAGCACTATCCTTTATTTAGCTCCATAAATGTTTTATTTACAAAACAACTTCCTATGACAGGGAGAAATCTTCTGAGTCATTCCTTTACGAAAAAGGGACAGCATAAAAAGATAATAGATGATCATGGCAAACTTTGCTTAGAGATTGAAATCAGTAAAATTCTTTCAAACAACAAAATTTTCCAACACAGATATCAATTTCAGCAATATATCATTGATGTTTGTACAAATTTTTTAGAAGTTATTTCAGTGAAGAAATTTTCTATCGTCTTTGTCTGAATAGCTCAGTGTACAGGTATGTATATTTTTCAAACAACACAAACTGATAAATTCAAATCAAAATCAAAACAGAAAGCAAACGAAAATACAAACAAAAATGAAATATATACATAATATACAAGGGTAATTATCAAGCAAAGTATCTTTTCAGGGCTTGGCCATTCATCGGGTAGGTGTCAAGCTGCCCTTCAAGATTTTGCAATCGAAAGGAACTAGGACCCAACTTTTCAGCAATTAAAAACGGTCCAAGCCATAAGTTTTGAAATTTTGTGTGCTCACCCTTTCCTTCATGTGGTTTGTCCCATTTTAAGACGAGATAGCCTACTTCAAAATTCCTATCAGAAGCAGAATTAGAATCGAACCAACTTTTAATCAATTGTTGATGTTGATCTAACTTACACTTAGCTTGGGCTCTTACTTCTTCTAACTTCATCAAAGCGTTAATTCGGTTTTATAGAGGGGGACAATCTTCTTTTTGGACTTTTTGTGACAACTGAAGCGAAGGAAGAAGAATGTGAGGTGGAAAAATAGCTTCTCTGCCATAAATGAGAAAAAAGGGGGAGTTACCTATAGCGGCTTTTGGCATTACCCTATCATCCCATAGTGCGTTCAGCAACGCATTGTGCCAATTCTTGTGATTTTCAACCACCGTTCTCTTGATAATTTTGATCAAGTTCTTGTTTGTTGTTTCTGCTAATCCGTTTCCCTGGGGTTAGTAACTAGCAAAATACTTCAGCTTTATTCCTTTTTCCAAAGCAAACTTGCTCATCTCAAGAGAAGAAAAGTATGAAGCGTTGTCAAAGACTAGACAATCAGGAATACCGAAACGAGTGATAATATTCGAATTTAGAAAGGTGATTACCTGGCTGGTGTTGACAGTTCTCAGCACAGCAACTTTAGACTATCGAGTAAAGTAATTTGTGTCTGTCACAATATACTTGTGCTATTGTGAGGATGGAGGGTTAATAGGACCAAGGATATCAAGGCCCCATTTCTAGAAAGGAGAATCTACTGAAACGGGTTGCAAGGGAAAGGCTAGTTTTTGTAACAGCCCTGATGCTTTCTGACAAATGATACATTTACGACACAAGGCATGGGCATCCCTAAAAAGCATGGGCCAGTAATAACCGGCTCTTAAAACCTTACGAGTAGTGGTGTCACCATCGAAGTGACCACCAGCTTCTCCTGCATGCAACTCAAGAAAGACTTTTTCGGCTTCGTCTTTCTCGAGACATGGCATCAGTACACCATCAAAATTCTGACGAAACAGTACACCGTTAACTAGATGAAATGAGGCAAACTTTAGTCTCAACGCTCTTCTCTTGGCGGGGTCAAGGTGATGGGGTGATGACCCATGTTCAAGACAGAATCTAATATCGTCGTACTAGGGACTAACGAGGTTTTGTGTGCAACAGATCAAACTTTGATCGCTTTGTCCTAGGCTTGGCGTATCACTACCTTCCTTCTGTCATGTTTTCGAATCAACAACCAACTTACACAACCCTTGGCCTCTCACAATCTGAGCTAGGGTGATTTCTAAGTCATACTCCTGCAAGGAGGTGACCCAGTTGGCTCTCTTCTCTCCTAACTCCTTTTGTACTAACAAGTTCCTTACGGCTGGGTAAGGGACAATGACTTTCGTCCTTGACTTCAAAAGATAGGACCGAAAATGCTTAACTTCTTTGAAAACAACGTAGGCTTGCCGATCAACCGCTGGGTAGTTAAGTTCAACACCTTTGAAAGAAGAGCTCATAAAGGCGATGGGTACTTCGTTGCTCTCGGAATTCTTCTGAGTTATGACGAGGGCATAGGAACGGTCAGAGGCAAAAGTATAGAGTGTAAAATCTTGAGAGAAGTCGAGGCTCATGAGAGACAGGGCGTCTATTATGGCCTTCTTTATGGCATTAAAAGCTTGATTTTTTGTGGGTCCCCAGTGATATTGGCTGTCTTTCTTAATTAGGTTCTGCAAGGGTCTGACCATTTCAGAGAAGCTGGGGACAAATATTCTCACGAAGTTAATCTGGCCTAAGAAAGACTGCATGGATTTTTTGGATGTAGGAGGGGGGAGTTTAGCGATGACTTGAGTCCTCTCGGGGTCAATAATCATCCCATCACTAGACACAATGAATCCTAGGAGTTTACCCTATTCTACTGCAAAGATGGACTTTTTGGGGTTTAAGGAGATGTCGTATTTACGACATTGTAGCAGAACGACTCGTAAGTGAGCTAGATGATCGTCTTTGTTTTTGGAATAAACGGTCACATCATCTAAGTAAACTACGACGGATTGATTGATTAAGCCTCAAAAAACAATGTCCATTTCTCTCTGAAAGGTAGCACCAGCGTTAATCAATCCAAAAGGCATTTTGCGATAAGCATAAGTGCCCCATGGGGTACGGAAGGTAGTTTTGAGTTGGTCTGGCGGAGACATCAGGACTTGGTTGTATCCAGAGAAACCATCCAATAAGGATAGCCTCTCAGAACTAGATACCTGTTGAAGGATCTGTTCCATGGGTGGGACAGGATAATTGTCCTTGTCAAACGCTCTATTGAGGTTTCAAAAATCGACGCAAAGTCGAATTTCCCCATTTTTCTTTCGAACCGGGACAAGGTTGGACACCCATTGAGTGTGCCTAATAGGAAAAATTATTTTAGCACTTAGGAGTTTATTCAATTCTTTTTGAACGGTCGGTTCTAGATTTGGGTGCATTTTCCTCATTTTCTGTCGGAAGGGTAAGGTTTGGGGCTTCATTGGGATGACATGATGTATGATATTAGGATCGAACATTTTAAGATCATCATACGTCCATGCGAAGACATCCGTAAATTATTTAAATAATTTAACAAAAGCAGCTTTTTCTTGTCTAGAACATCCCAAGCCTAAGTTAATACACTAAGGATTTTCACTAGTTCCTAAATTGACTTTTTCATAAGACAACGAGGAACTATTAGTTTTACAATTGACCGTCTTTTTAAATTTATCTTCAAAATCATAAAACTTCTCTAATCTAACTATGGATTTGGGTATGGAATTTACCATGTCCGATAGAGCTTCAGGAGATTTTGGATTAGGTATTACTATAAAATCGTGCAAATTGTCGTCGTGCGTGCGTTCATCTATCACCGTGCCTTGAAAGGTTTCTTCCATGTGCAGAAAGTTAATGATCTGTTGATCATCGTCAAAAACTCTCCAGTTTGTGATATTGTCAGGAACTGATGGTCGAAACAATAGCTCTATAGAGAATGCGTCTGGGGACAAGCCTTCTGCAGGAAGAAGTTTAGAGGCTACATTAGCTAATAGATCTGCTTCAACATTATTTAATCTAGGAATGGAATTTATATTGAAAGAAAAAAATTTATTCATTAAACTCCATACCTCAGATTGGTAACTTCTGAGATGCGGGGAAAGACAGTGTATAGAATCTCTTACCTGCCTAACCACTATTTCAGAGTCGCCAAATACGACCAGGTTTTGAATGTTCATATCCAGATCTTTTCTGAGACCTTGTAGTAAAGCCTCATATTCTGCAGTATTGTTGGTACATTCAAATTCTAGTCTACAAGCCATTAATGTCTTGTTACCTGCCGGATCGATGATGATGCAGCCTGCACCAACTCCTTCTTTAGACTTAGAACCGTCGAAATATAGAGACCAAATTTGATTTCCATCAGGCTCATGGGATTGTTGCATAGAAGCTGTTGGTTGCATATATGCTACGATCTTGGACTACTGTTCTGGATTGATGATAGGTGAAACCTCGGCCATGAAATTTCCAAAGAAAGTGTCCATCCCTTGGACTTTGGGTGAATCGACAGAAGGTGTATATGGTTCATTGGGATCATTCAAATCCGTGACCGTGAACTTAAGGTCGCGCTCACGATTCACCCTGATCTGGTTAGGCTTACTGTTCTCTGGGAGCCATAAGTGAGACCAGTCTGTTGCAAAGTAACCATGCAGCTGCTCCGACCAGTCCCTACTTAAAAACAGACCATACGCTTCTGGAATATCCAAAACGATTATATCAATAACCTTATGAACCTTTGGGTTAGACGATAATCTAATCAATACATTTTTTAGTTTGCCTATAACTTTAACATTTGTCTGATCAAGTTGTATGATTTTTAAAGTAGATGGTTCCACTTCAGCGTTAATATTTTGGCAGACAGACCAAGGCATCACATTGGATGACGCTCCTGAGTCAACCATACAATTATGCACATTTCTGTTGAAAATATCGAAAGTTAAAAGAAAAGGAGGTACATTTTTGCGAGTAATAGGAGTAGTAGCTTGTGGCTTCTTACTTGCTATTTCTAATGCTACTTTATCTACATTATTTACATTATTTACAGGGATTACAGGAAGGCTTCCTTTATCTTGAGGATCAGGATTATTTTTAGTGGAAGTCTTCTGCGGAACTTTGCTTTGCACAACCTTGTTACCATTGGAATTGCCATTTTTGCCATTCTCTGAAATATTTTGCAACATTTTTTTAAGAAGAAATGGAAACTTCAATAACTCATAAATAGAGATGTTAGCCCTTAACTTTTTAAGATCTTCAACAACATCATAATCTAAGTTGGGGTTCACATTACTCTGTTTAGTCTCAGCTGATTTAGAAGGTTTTGGAGGCGAAGTTGTAGTGTTTTCGGTAGAAGGCTTGTTTGTTGTCTTACTCCTAGTAATATAAGGGTGCACAGTCTCGAAGTTAGCCTGAAAGATGTTGTCTGAGAAGTGTCCAAAGATGTTTGGAGAAGGCTCTTCTTCTTGAACCGTTTCCTGTTCAACTACCTCCTGAGGGGTCTCAGGGGGCATCAAGTTATCTTGGGCTTCTAGAATTGTTTGAAGGGCAGATTGTAAACTTTCTAGATTTAAGCCTTCGGGGTTTGGATTAGGTCAGTTGGTAGGAAAAGGCTTTCGAAAAGGGGGTTTGTAGGGTCCTTTACTCGAGGAAGCTTCTTCAGTTGACCTTTTTAAGTCTATAACTTGATTAGACAGTTTTTGAACAACTTTAGTTAAATTTTCTAAATCAGAGTTTTCAGGTTGTGTTTTGCTTTGCGTAGGTCTGGGGAGAATTTCAATCTTCTTTTTGGAAGAAGAACTAGTTTCGGCATCGTTGCTAGAAGAGTCTTTAAGACTAAGTATGTCTTTTTCAATCTGGCTGGCCTCCTCGAAGGCTTCTAACAACGTGGCTTTCTTGGATCGTTTCACCCAAATAGCTATGCTTTGATGTAAAGCTTTAGTGTAGTAAGCTATTATAAGACTCTCTGCAGGCATAGAATCTGCAGGAATTCGGTTTTTGAGTGTTAAGAATCTTTGATTTAAGTCTTTAACTTTTTCTTTTGGGTTCATTCTTAGACTAGAAAGATCCATGACTAAGACTTCCAAAGCTTTATCGTCTCTGAATTTTTCCAAAAAGCATGACTCAAACTTTTCCCAAGACACGATGGTATAGGGTTGTTGGGCAAAGTACCATGTGGATGCATTACCCTCGAAAGTATAAGGGAACAACCTACAGACAATGTCTTCATGTTCAACATTGCGGAGTCTAATGGCTAACATAAATTTTTTAATATGATCTTCGGGTATCTGTTTCGAATCAGTATCAAACTTGGGAAGCCATTTCTCCGGGTGCTTAGGTAGAGGGTGCTGAGCTCTAGGTATAGCTACAACATCCTGGTCAAGCCAAGGTCTAGCAGGATTGCTCTGATTTTCCATTGGGGTAGTGGGTGTGGAAGGCTGAGAAGGTGAATTGCCTTCGTCAGAAAAGGAATCTCCTCCAGAAGAGGAAGGAGATGAGGGAGGTGGTGAAGGAGGTATCCCAGATCCTCCTGCAGTAGGATTTAAGTTTGGATTTGTAGGATTCATAGCGAGGTTAGTGTCACCTAATTGTTCTCTGATATCAGAGAAATCCAAAGGTTGACCCCACGAACGGTTTGGTTGCCTAAGACGAGCTAAGGCACTATGTGTTTTAATAAGAGATTGAAGGACGATCTCTTGGATGTCACCACCTGTAGGATTAGGGGTTGTTGGCTCAACTGTGATCTGTGGATCGTCGGTTGAAGTAGTTTTTGTTTGAAGAGGAATATTATCGTGTGAATGGCTTCTAGTCACTATAGGTGATCGGTTTGGTGGGGGGAGGAGTCTTGCGACCACCTCGTGCCATTAATTAAGTTCATGCCCTCCTTCTAGCGCCATTTGTTGACGGGCGAAATCGACCGTCCGTCAACTAAGAGAGTGGAACCGGTCCGGGGTTGTCTAATAACCCAAGCCATTTGGAATGAACCACCCTGACGGGTTTAGCGGCTCCGTTAGCCAATCTAAGGTCTTAGGAAAACCAAAGAGAAAACTAATCTAAATTAACTAATCTAACTAAAACTAAACTAACTAAAACTAAATAAACTAAACTAAACTAACTAACAATAAATAAAACGAACTAATCTAACTAGTATAATTAAAACTAACTACTAAACAACTAACTAATCTACTATTTCTATGTATACAAGCTACTAACTGCAATATAACTTGTTCTTAAAATATACAATATCTACAAAATACAGATTTAGATAAAACCTGGAAAACTCATTTACTTTCTGCCTTAAGACAGAGTAAGATATTTTTGTTGATTTTATGATTTTATGAACAAGAAATAAAACTTACTAAAATTAAACAATCTAATATACTAACTACACATATATCTAACTAAAATACTAACAAATATACTAAACAAATAAACAACAAACAGACCTAGAAACACTCCGGATTTGTCCTGTGTATGATGACTTTGAAGCTGGTCGGAGGAAGGAAACTCGCACCAGATAATCCAGAAGCTTCTCGTAAACGATAGTTGCAATGCTCTTTGAGTTTATTTACAGGACAAACAAGACATAAAAAATCATAACAATTATATGATTTATAAATCTCTGCAATAAGGTAAACCTGTTATGCAAAAACGTATACTTAATAATTCAATTAATTAAGAAGAGAAATCTGTCTTTCACAAACTGAATCAAGTAATTTCTATGTCTTTAAATACTAGAAGAAATCAGATATGGATTATAGTGATTAAATCATATCATTTGCAAAAGATTAAGATAGCTAAAGTAGTCATTAACCCAATGCAAATTGGTACACATAAACATGAAACAAAATATTGATATTATGAAAAGCTAAAGCTGTAGCAGAACACCAATTTTTGTCTCAGTCTGTATTAAAATTCCATATCCTTGTTCTCCCACGAATGAGGATGATCATTATTACAAAAATAATAAGTATTTAAAGGTTTTCCACAGGGTAAAACCTCCCCGTGGAAGTTATAAAACTATTTACATAATCTGGGAAATATCCCAAAATTGTCTAAACTAGGAAACTAAAAATATTTCAAATATCCTCTAAACTGTCCATCAAATCCCATGCAATTTCGGATTCACCTGAAACAAGTCAGAAATAGACAAGTTAGAGAGATATTTTATTAATAAAACAATAAAAATCTAATTCTACAGACTTAGATACAGAATCATCTGATTCTGTAGCTAGTCTAAAATAATACACAGAATCAGAATTAAAATTAATTCAAATCTTTTAAAAGAATTAACTCCAATTATCTTCCAATAACCATTTTAAAATGAATCATTTGAGATTACAAAATAGGATCAAAAAATGATTCAACCGAACACAGAGATAGGAATACTCTGTTCTTTTGTTACCACAAAATCGGGTCCACAGAGTCATAATCGAACAGTAATAAGATTGTTTCATATCCAATTTTAAACTGATAATCAAACATATCGTATGAGATTGTTAAACAAGAGATACGACCCAATCCAACAGAATCACTTTCCAATCGTTGTAGCTATAACGATATAGCAAAAGATTCATATCATTTAATTGAATACAAGGATAGAAATACTTTGTTTTCGATTATTGTCATAAGTTGGGTAAATGAAATCATATGAAACAAAATCGTGATTGTTTCCCAACAAATCGAATCCATCGGTTATGAAGTCTTTTTGATATTCAATCGAAAACAAAACAAATCGCAAACCTTTCGTTACACCTGTGAATCAAACAGGATTATCACGATAACTATGTAACAAACGAATTAGGCTGTAAACGAATCTAGACAATAATCGACTCATAACAAAATCATAATAGGATTAATCAAACAGGATTTATTATAGATTTCGATCGTTGACCATTGCACAGTAAGCAAACGAGATCGATTAATTTTGATCACAATCATTTCATTCAAACGAATCATATCAGGGTTTGACCAATTCCTTTCAAAAAATTAAAATGCAGAGTGTCAATTATAATCTGAATCTCGACTCATAGGACAAACTAGCTAAATTAGAACCAGAGCGAATCGATTTAGCTAAGATTTCCACATAGTTGTTATGATTCAGATTCATTTCCAGATTTGGGCGCGAATTTTTTTATCAAGGAAACAGAGTGATTATCCTTAACTTGGAAACAATCAAAAATAGAACATCACGCGACACAGCATCGTTACTAGTATCTTGTCGAAAACATTTACCAGCCATAGCATACCAATGATAATGAAATCAAATCCGAGCAAGATTGTGTTCTAAACTGAATATGAAAAATTTCCTTCTCAAATCGAATACAAACCAATTCATTTGAAGGCAAACAATAAAACAAATTCAAACGAAGATCACTCAAATCTAATCAAATCTATTGATTTCTATACTGGGAATAATCAAATCGCATATCGAATCAAAACTTCTTTTTATTCAAAACAAAGCTATATATAGAATGCACGCAATATAACAGAGCTATTCAAGATGTGAACAGAACTGTTTAAAACTGAATTCAAATCGTTATATCAAACTAGATTTTTTTACAAAACCACAATGATGTGAAAATCATACATGTGTAGCGACGAGGCTGCTTGCTTATACCAACTTGGAATTTACAACAGCCGTGGCTGATTCCAAGTTCTTAAACAGGATGGAACCGGTTGTCTTCTGTTTCTTGTCCACGGTTTGGAGCTTGGCCTTTTGAATGGTTAGCAGTGCAATCTGGTCTTCCAATGACTTAATTCTTGATTGGAGTACCGACACATCAATATAATATTGCTCTAACCACGAATTGCACTGATCACAGGGTGATTGTGTAGGTTTAGACAGAGCAGGCGAGGGTTTGGCCAAATGACCGAGGGTTTCACAAGGCACTTTAATACCCAGGTAGTTAGGGTCGTCCTTTAGGCAGGGGGGTAGGTTTGACACAAAATCATAAGGGGGTTCATGACACAAACCTTGCGAATATGGGTATTCACTAGCCAAGAAATGCTCCACTTCTGAATGAGAGTCCTCACTCAAGATGATAGGGTTTGGCTCAACAGGGGGTTTTGGCTTGTTCCTTGCCATCCGAGAAATGAGTCGAGCATTTATTTTCCCCTTGGCGTTTGCAGTGAGGTTTCCCTTGGGATTTTTTCTCATGGGCTTTTTGCTAGCCTCTGCACTCTTAGTTACAGTGTCGGGTAAGTCGACAGGAGGGTTGGTCGAGGTTTTAGGTAGTAGGAGGTGTAAGGGTACAGGCGGTTCAGCCTTAGTCTCAGTTACCACAGGTTTATCAATCTGTAGAGGGTCGGTGTCTTTAAAGCCATTACGGGCTATGAAAGCCTTCCAATTGTCACCAAGAAAATTCAACTGATAAACAATGATGAGCTTTATAAGGCCATCATGAAACAAGATGTTGTCAGCCTTGTGCCTCTTGTATTTTTTGGACATCTTATACAAGCTCCGATGAAAATAGAACGGCATGTTTAGAGGATACCCTATAAAAATCATCAATAGACGCAGGTGGTAGAGGAAGAATAACCTGTATCGACCTTCGCAGGTCACAAACTACTTGATTATCATTAATAAATTGTGCCATCATTGTTGAAGCATAGTCATGGGCATACCTCTATCACAGGAGGTGATTTTGCACGATTGAAACAACAATGTCCACGACACTTCCTCAACCTTGCAATTCTTAAACTAACGCTGTCCAGAAGTAGATAAGCCCGTAGCCGAGCTGATGAACTGTTCATCAATCTCTAACTGTACATCACCTACCTTGGCTTGACAGCCATCAAAGGTCATGGAAAACTGTTGAGCTACGCAAAGGTTAAAACCCTCGAAACGTTTCACGAAGGTAAGCCATCCACTGTCTGCCAAATCTTGGCGAGCATTATCAAACATCAACAGGGCTTGGTTTCCATTGGGTTCAACTTGCATGATGGGTGCCATGAGCTAAACGCATGGTAAGGCTTTGAATTCACCAACACATATAGTAACAAAGCTACCCGAACCAACAACAATGAACGAGCAAAAAGGGGTAAGCATAAATGTGCGCATGCGAGGGTGGTGGAGTCTTCCATGCATAATATTCATTACACCAGTACAACTGCCAAATTTCATAACTGTTCACTCCATAATAATAGTTCAACCATTAAGTCATGCATACAACCAATCAAATCTAATGTGTATATACGCGAATGTTATGCCACGGTGTTCAAACATCCGACATATAAATCAAAACCCATAATGAACTATTCGCCAATGTGAATAATCAAAAATTTAACCAAGGTGTCAAACGATACTCATAATAGTTGACAAGAAAAAAATTATAAAAATATCAACATAAGGATCATATAATATATATTTAAAAAATTAATCAAACCCCTATGCATTTCATAGAATCAATGTTCAGGCAAGTATAAAAAGTGTAAATCCAAATGCTCGATGCTTTACAAACTCAATAAAACTGAGTTATGAAATCAATATAAGAATTTCCGAGGAGCATAACGAAAGTCCTTCCAGCCACATAACGATAAACATAAGGTAAGCGCAGTAGTCATATCGACAAAAAGGTCATGACAGCTCAGATAGTGATCGAAATGTGACCTCGAAAGGGTAAGTTTTCACGCTTACATTCGTGAAAACTTAACGAAGACAAATGTGCAAATGTTGCAAGAAATGAAAATGTCGTCTATTTGAAAATTGCGACAAAACTTGATGTTGCAAGTCATAGGTGTAGGCAGCTTATAGGATAATAGAAAAAGGTGAATTGGCTGCCAACAGGTTAGAACTGAAAGTGTTTTCAAGGATAGAATAATGATTAGATCACCGAGATGTGGGTGATGTGGGTGCAATGGTTGTACAAAAGGAATATTCATAGTTCCCTCAAGGGTCGAGTTTAGAGGGGGTTAAGGGTTGAGTATAGGTTATGCATAGGCTTAGATGGAGCTAGGGGGGTCTATGTCGTGGTCTACATCAAGCTATATGTCATCGTTTAAACCTATCTCTCAGTCTATTTCATGGTCTAGTTCATGGTCTACGTCAAGATCCAGGTCATCACCTAAATCTATATCCATCTTTATCTCGTGGTCTAGGTCATGGCCTAGTTATATGTCATGGTCATCGTATAGTTCTAGGTCATTCCCTAGATCTTTCCATATATAAATATTTATATGTCTAGGTTTAGGTCTAGGTATTGAGATGTCTGGGTCAAGGCCATTTCTTTCCGTGCAATGTAAGGATGGGGTTGTAGAGACAGGAAGAAAGAGAGTGCTAGAGGGGGATACGGTAAGAAAAGGAGAGTAAGGGATAGGGAGACAGATAAAGGGAGTAGAGACTAGGAGAGTGAGAGGAAGGGCGGGGGGGAGGGAAGGGGTGTTAGATAGATGGAAATAGAACAAGGTGGGGAGAGTGGGGGGGAGAGAGGGAGGAAGATAAAAGTCGAGAGATAGGGATTTATATGAAAGAGGTAAAAAGAGAAGGGCGTAGACATGGATTTTTTGAGAGCATGATAGGGTGGGAGAGGAATACCAAAAGGAGGGGGTAGAGAGAGAGAGGTGGGAGAGAGAGTGAGAGTGAGACTAACAACAAGGAGAGAGAGAAAGAGGTGGTAGATGTAGGATAAAAAGAGGGTAGAGATAGTTGGAGGGAGGGAAAAAGGGGGATATGAAGTGGGAGAGAGAGAGAGAGAGAA